>JAODAL010040112.1:0-37266 GCA_025379985.1 Phyllomedusa bahiana
GTGTTGGGGGTAAGACAGGACCTCTTTAAATCTGTTTGGGGCAGACGGGGCGTTTTTTTCTCCCTTAAAACATACACAACTTTAAATGTGGGTTTAAACTTCAGCCAAAGCAAAGGAAAAACAAACAGCTTAACATCTGTGGGGGCATTTACAGCCCCGTGTCAAATAACCTCCGGTTCCCTTGTCCCACTGAGACGGCGTGAGTCTGTTCCTGGAACCTGCGCACACCCTTCCCCCCACGCACAGACAACACTCATTCACCCACCGGGCCCAGGCTTACAACAGCAAAACCGGCCTGGACCCAAAAGGGGGAGCATCCCCCACCCAATTTTTATGACGCCCTGTGAAAACCAGACCCAACTCTTGCTCTGCAAATTAACCAGAAAACGAGTCAGCAACCTCCCGCTGTGACCCCTAAATTAAGTTTTCCCACCTCACCAACCCCAGGGCCTTGGTAAAACATTTCCTGGTCCCCCAAATCCCTTCTGTCCTCTTACAATGTATAATATTTTCTATTGTCCTGTGCCATGTGCTCAACTGTCAAACGTGCTCAAAGTCTCTGGTCATATATAGTCTAGCCTGAGTTTACCTTTCCCCCCACTTTCCCTATTTAAAACCCGTCCCCAAAAAGGGTGTAAAAGTTTGCTTTTTTGCTTTTTTTTACTTAAAAGGGGTACCGTCATTCGACAAAAAACTTGAAAAATATTACAGGGTAACTACACGCAGGACAAAAGCATAACCACCAATTCTACAACCTAAAGTATCTTTCTTTTTTTTCCCCCTTTACAGCCCCCTAGTGCCCTCCTCGACAGCAAGAGGGTTTTGGCTTCAGCAGCAGTCAGTAAGTAGAGCAAATTTTTTCCCTAATGCATTGCTGACATCTACTCGAGGCTATGCTCTCCCTGGAAAACCGCTGGTTGCTGAAGTACAAGTCTTCCCCCTCTTGTGCTTCTCATATTGTGCTCCCTCTTTAATAACCCTTTCATTATTTACCTTTTTCAACCCGTCCCAAACCCCTGTCTTCAAAAACACATAGCTCACCTTCCTGCTGTTGGAACTGAGCAAGCTGAAACTGTACTACAGGTCGTATACCTTGGCAACACATTATAAATAACACATTTTGGGGAAATATTTAATTAGTATATAGTGAGGAGTTTTAAGTTGTACTGAGTACTTGGAATACCCCTTTATTTAAAAAACAACAAACAAAAACAAACAAACAAAAAAAAAAACAATATGCAGTCAACCCCCCTTCCCTTCTCAAGGGGGTTTCAACAGACAGAAGTTTACATTTTGCTACCCTACATCTAACGGGACATGAAGAACTCTATTAAAACAAAAAAAAAAACTTAACCTTTTTCAAAAAAATTTTAAAATGGAAATCGCACAGAAAAATTGGACCTAAAACTGAATTTGTATTAAAAGACAGACAATCACTTTAGCTCATTTCCTCATCTCCTATTACTCTGTTCTTCTCTGTTTTTTCTTGTTATATCAAGTGATTTTACCACTGGCCGACAAAAGTACCTGCTGCTTCCTGATTTCACACTTTGACACTGAACAGGTACCGTCTAAAGAAGCTTACACACTGGGAAATCCATGCATGAAGAAAACATAGATTATGCTTTTACTTACATAATTCCCGGCTCTTTAATCTTTTGCCCTGGCATATAAAAAACAACTTGCTATTGTCATGATTCTCCTTTCCCTTGTGACAAAAAATATTCCCTATCTGCTGGTTTATGAATTTGATGTTGAATTATTTTGACCCCATGAAAGGGTAAAACCCGCCTTCAACCCTTTTTTACTTTGTGTAATTGGAATTTGGTGTAAGATATTGTGAAAGTAGGACACTTTGAACCACATGCTGACCCTGGTCTCTCAAGGAATGTTAAAACCCTCCAAATTGGATGCTAAGGGTATTTTCAAGAAAAGCCGAAAAAAAGTAAAGCAAAAAAAATAAAAAAAAAAATTTTCAGGTGAAAATGTTCCGAAAAAAGAAAACCTGAAATGCAGTTTCATTATGGCCCGTGTAAAAAATGGGGGGCCCAAAGTCTTGGGATTTTTTTTACAAATGTTTTCTTCTCAGCCGATTGCTCAAAAGATGTATCTTTTTTGATACATAATAATTTAACGGTTTTACCCTTTTCAAAATTTTTGTTTAAAATTTCAGTATTAAAGAAAAATATAAAAAAACTTTTTAAACAATCTTTTTTTTAGGGGGAAGGAAAATTGCCCCAAATCCGGGAACAGTTGTCCAAATTTACAAAAATTTTATATGTAAATGTAGAGTTTTATAGTTTATAATGATGTTTTTCATGATTTCCCAACCCCCCTGGGGGGTATCATTTTTTTTCCCCAGGGATTTAGGTTGAGCGATTAGGGTTGGCTTTGAAATGGGGGCCGATAGTTGATAGTCGGCCATTTTTCGATAAGGTTTTTTATTCGTTTAAAATTCAAATTTTCATCCCCGGGATGACCTTTTAAAGTTATGGGAGAGCAACAACCCCTTTTCATTCTTACACCCAAACGGGGCTGGAAAACCCTGGGAAATTTAAAAACACCAAAAACAGTCAAATGGATCCCTGCTACTTTTAGGCACAAAAAATTTAGGTTTTAAAGCCCCCAAAAAAAAAAGTCACACCCCTTTTCACTATCCCTGTCTTGTACCACAGCTGCCCTTAAACCTGCATCCCCCACAAATTTAAAAAAGGGGCCAAAAGGGCTTTATTATTTAAACCCATTTTTTACTTAAATGGACATTAAATTTATCCCTGTCCTGGAACGCGCATGCCCCCTAAAAACCTGCATGCCCCACAGATTAAAAAGTGCCAAAAAAGGAGTCTTTCAACCAAAATTTTGGTTTCCCCGGGACTTTTACTGTCCCTGTCCTGGGCCACAGATGACCTTTAAAAAACGTTTTGGGCCCCCCAGATTAAAAATTTTTCCGGGAAAAAAAGGAGTTTTTCAACCATTTTTTTTAGTTGAACTGGAATTGAAAAAAACCCTTTGTCCTGGACCGCAGCTTGACCCTTAAACCGTCTGCCCCACGTTTTTAAAAATTTCCCGGAAAAAGAAAGTCTTTAACCACCTTTTTTGTTAAAATCTGGAAATTTAAACCCTTTAAAACCTGCCCGGGGGGTTTAAAGCATCCCCCCAAAACCCGGCATGCCCCCCGATTTAAAAAATCCGGGAAAAAAAAGGGGGTTTTCAACCACCATTTTAGTTGAACCCCCCCCCTGGACATTGGGCCCCTTATACCGCCCGGGGACCGCAGTATAAACCCCATTAAACCTGTCTGACCCCCGGGTTTAAAAAAAGTGCCGGAAAAAGGAGTTTTTCCCAACCACCATTTTATTTAAACCCTGGACATTGCCCTAAAACTGTCCTGTGCCACAGCAGGGAACCCGGGGCCCGGAGTTACATTTGGGGGTGCGGTGGACCCCCAGGCTGGCGCCCCTTCCCTTTTTAAAAAAGCAGGTTAAAATGCCCTGTTGACGCGGGGCAACAAAAAACTGTCATGTTTGAAGTAGAGTGGGGGGAAGGGGAAGGGTGAGAACTCACCCTTTCCCCTCAGTACACGTCAAAAATTTGGGTAGCGTTGCCCCCCGTATGGAGTGGGGGCCCAAAATTGAGTTTTACGGGGGAAAATTTCGGGGTGGTTAACGCCCCTGTTAAAACCCAAAGGGTGCCCTTTTTTTTTGGGCCCATTCTTTTTCTTTTTTAAATTAAAACGTGCTGGAGGAAATGGTCTCTGTTCTTTGTTTTTGTCCTTTGCTCCAAAACCCCATGTCCTTGAATAAACCTACATCTGGTAGTTTTTCCTGTACCTCCCTTTTTACAATTCAGGGGAATTTTTTTACCACTTTTTTGTACATGAAGTTTTTTAGTATTTTTAATTCTAAAAAAAAACATTTTTAAAATAGGATGGAACCCACCTTGTCTTTGTTTCTTTTTTTTTTTAATTTAAATTTTAAATTTGGGTTGTTAAATTTACGGGGATTGTTCCCTTTTGAAAAAGTTCTTGCAAAAAAAATTTTCATTTTTGCTTTTGTGTCCTTTAAACTTTTGCCCTTTTCCATTCCTTTTTTGGGAACAGCACCATCCCCCCTTGAGCCACTCTTGCAATTGGGAATGAAAAAATGTTTTGTTAGAAACAACCTTTTTTTTTAGAATAGGCCCTTTTTGGGTTTTTGTGAAATGTCACAGCAAAATCCCCCCCAAAATTCAAAACTTAAACCATGACCCCACTTTGGACAATTGTAAAGAACAAAGGGGTCTGTTAAAAAAAAAACAAATTTTTTTTATAATGGGGAAACCTGTTAGTATAGCTGCTTTTTCACAGAAAAAATGCCCCCAAAAAAATTCAAAGCATGACCCTTGACCCCTTTTTGGACTTTTGGGGGAAAAAAAAAATTTGTTTTTTAAAAAAACAAAAAATTTTTTAAAATTAGGACCTGTAGTATTTGGGGGAATTTCAAAGAAGCATGACCCAAAAAATTTTATAAAAATAACTTTCAGCCACTGGTTAAAAATTGTGAGGGAAAAAATGCATTTAGAACCCAAATTTCTTTTTCCAAAAGGGGCCATGATTATAGCTTTATTCACAGAAAACATGCCCCCAAAAAATTTTTAAAAATATGACCTCTCGCACTTTTAAAAATTGTGAGGGGAAATTGCCACTTAAAAGCCACTTTTCTGTTCCAAAGGACCTTTAATTTATTGCTGTTTTTCTCACGTAATGCCCCCCAAAAAAAATTTTAAAAATTTATAAATTTCTCAGCCCCCTGTTAAAAATTGGGGAGGAGAAATCCCCCACTTAAAAGCCACTTTCTTTTCCCAAAGGGGGCCATAATTATTGTTTGTATCTCACAAAAAACAGGGCCCCAAAAAAAAAATTTTTAATATGACTTCCCCCGGGCTTTTAAAAAAAATTGGGGGGGAAGTAAATGGAATATGGTTTTTGTCATAAAACCCTTGGTGTTTTTAAAGTCCCTACAGAAAAAAACCAGCAAAAATTGAACTTTTGGGAACTGAGAAAAAAAATTGCAGTAAGAAAGGGATCTTTTTAAAAAAATAATTTTTTCAAAGGAGGCCCTTTTCGGGTTTGGAGAGGAATGTAAAGGGTAGAAAAGAAAACTAATGGGGTGACCTCGGGGCAATTGGTTGGGCCAAAACTTTTTCAGAGACCCATCCTGATTCATCTTGATGAAAGTAAAACGACCCACTTATCTGGGGAAAACCCGGATGCGTTTGTCTGTAATGCTCCTGGGCTGTGTTTTAAAGGGTTTCCGCCCCAGATATAAAGCTGGTGTTGGGAGGAAAAAAACCTCTAGGGGGGTGGCGAGCCAGTTTGGGGCCATTCTCCTTTTTTTGGATACCCAAAAGGGTCTTTTGGGGGTCTGGAACAAATACAAAATAATCGTTTTTTGAGACGAAAGAAAAGTGGTGCCCCCATGATTTTAAAGGGCTGGGTTTGGGTGTTTTTATGTGTCCCCTCCCTTTGCTTTGCGTTGGTGGGTGGAAAATAAAGATTGCCGGGGTCACCTTTTGGGCTTCTGCCCCCTTGCCTCCCTGCTGCTCCCAAAGGGGGGCCCTACATGGCAATCTACTGCTGTCACGTGTTGGCGTTTTTCCCCACCGTAAATTTTGGGGAAAACATAAAGCAAAACGAAAACAGATGTCTCCAGTTGATAAATTTCAGCAAGGCTCCCTTTCCTGCATTTTCTCTCTATTTGGGTGGGTGGAGGAAAAAAGTGCTGAGTTTTTTTTTTGTCCGGGGATTAGGAGGGGGGCCCCCCAAAATTTAACGGGTTGTTCATTTTGAGGGCCCTTAAAATGCGAGGATCATGTTGGGGAAAATGGGAGCACCCCAAACCCATCTTTTTGGGGAGATGGACCCTTGATTTCCCAAGCCTCGGGGGCGAGGGGGGAAATGGGCAAACTAAATCTTCCCTCATTTTTCCTCCTCCGCCTCAAATTCGCGACAACCCCCCTTTCCCAAAAGGCAGGGCCCGCCCCCGGTTTAACCCCGGTTTTTGGTCTAGGAATACCTCCCCTCCCCCTTCCTCCGTTGCCTGGGCAAGTTTTTAACACAGCCCTGATTTGGGGCCTGAGATTATCCCCACCCTGAGAGCTGTTTGCGCCCCCTTTGGCATTTGCTTTGGCCCCAAACCCACTGCCTAATGAAGACCGAGGGAAAATTGTGAAATGTCGGGCTTTGTGGTTTTTGAAGGGGGAGAAAGGCTTTGTGTCGGAAATTTTGCCCCCGTCTCCTCCTCTTTTCGCTTGGGGGGGGCCCTGTTGTTTCAGAGTGCCCCAAGGGGATCGTTCCAAAAAACTAAGATCCCCCACAATGCTCATGGGGGACAAGGGCATTGCCCCCACTACCATTTTGGTGGTTCTTAAAAAACTGGCAAAGGATGGTGCAGAGCTTTTTTTCCCCCTGCCCCCCCCTCTCGGTGGCTCAACACCCGAGGTCCCGCCCGCTGTTTGTCGGGCCCGGGTGTCATTTTTCGTACGGGCCGTAATGGCATTGCGCTGCTGCCCAATCGTGGGAGTTTGTGGGGGGTTTGGGAATTCCGCGTGTTCCCACGTCAAAAATTTGGGGACAGTTGACGGGGAGGCCGAGCCTGACGCTGCAACGCACCCGGTGGGAAGGGGGAAGCGGGGGTTTTTGGCAAAACGGGGAAGTGCGAACTCGGGCCCTCGAGCCTTTTCACAGGAAAGGCCAGACCGGGGTAGCTTTTAGAAATTTCTGGAACGCCGGTTCTTTTCTTGGGGCCGGGAAAGGGTTGTGCTCCGGGCCTCCCCGTCTTAAGGGCGGCCAGCAAAATTTCCCCCCCGTTATCCCCAAACCCCCTTTTGCCTGGCACAAGGTTTTGTCACCCAGCCCGCCCCGGTTCGTTGCGGGGAGGTCCAACATTAACCGGGGTGTGGGGACGGTTTTCCAAGCAGTTTAAATTTCAAAAGGTTTGGGGTTTTTTGGGAACGTGTTTGCCCCCAGAGGACCGGGGGGGGAAAAGAGCCCCTCCCACCACCCTGCGGTTTTTTGAAGAGGTGCTCCGAGCCTGTGAGCCCGTCACTCCCAGAGACACCCACCATCACCCAGTGAGCTGTCAAAAGGAGTTTTTTAGCGGCCTTGGCCGTTGTTTTACTAGTCCATGTGTCGGTGGTCAGATGGATTTTTCCGGGCCACAAAATGCAGACAACGTGTTTAAAAAAAAAAAATTTTAAGATGACACGTGGCTGGCCGGGGCAGGGGGGCCCTTTTTGGCAAAAAAAATTGCCGGGGCTCGGCATTGGTTTTTGGGGGAAAAGGGGCAAAGGGAAAGGGACATGGCGGAGCCCTTTCTGTGTCCACCAGAGGGAAAAGGAAACTTTTCCCAAGGGCCCAAAAAACCCCTGGCAACCCAAATTTTCAGGTTTTTTTGGCTTTGCGGGGTTTGGGGTTAAAGTGTTTCTTTTGCTCCCAAACCGGGGAAGACGAAGGTGGTTTGCTAGACGGGCCCAAAACTGTCCCGGCTTTGCAGGTCGTAAAAACTGGCGGAAGGAAAAGGGGGTTTTAGGATGGGACTCTGGTGGTGTTTTGGTGGTACTTGGGCGACAGTGGGGGGTAAAGGGGGAGGGGGGACCCCTGATCATGACTTGAGAGAAGGGCCCAGCTGAGGAACGTTTGGGTTTGGTGGCGGAGGAGGGGGGGGGAGGCGGAGACAGGGGGTTTTGGTGACAGTGGGTTGGGGGCCCGGGTCGGGTTGGCCTTTCAACTCATGCATTGGCTGCATGTGACTAGACTTTTTTGGTGGTGTTTAATGACCCTTTAAAGGGTTTTTGCCTCTACTTATGCGTTTACCCGGCCCAAAAGGGTTCATATGACATCGGGTGGGTGAAAACAGAGGCTTTCTCAAAAAAGGCCCAGGGGTTGGAAGGTCCCGGGCCTTTTTGACGGCGAAAAAGCGGGGGAGCGGGGGGTTTTTCGTGGCCGTTTGGGTGGCGGGAATTTATATCAGCGGACTTCTGCGACCGCCCTCTCCCCCTTTTTTTGGTTTTGGGAACCCTATTACACTTTCCCCATCGTCTTCCTCCCCCGTTCCACTGATGAAGCGGTCGCAAGCAAATTCCGGAAAAAAACCAGGGTGGGGTCCGCAAAGTCGTCATCATCCATCATCTTTAACAAAGGGACTTGGTCGTTTTTACTTTTTGCATCCAGAAGCCGGGGGCTACAAGCAAGAGGGCCTGAAAAGGGGCTGCCGACCGCCCCGGGTTTTTGGCCCATTTTTACCGGGCTTCCTTTCCTCCTTTGATTGGATCAGTAAATTTGGGGGGTCAGACAGACTAAATTTATCCCCCTTGATCTTTTATTTTTTTTTCCAGCAAGGAAAATGTTTTATTAAGTGTATGAGAAAATTTAAAAATGGGGGATACAGGGTTTTAAATTTTTCAGCATGTGAACAAAAATATAAATTTCATTAACCCCAAAAGCCCTATCATGTTTCGAAAATTTAAGGGGGAAAAGGGGAATGTAAACAATACAAAAGTTTTTTCCCAAAGTAGGTAAAAAAACCCAAAACAGGCAATTTCAAAAAATTAAAATAATTTAATTTTCACCTAGAATGGGTAAAAAGGTCACACGGGATGTAAAAAATTAGTGAAAGTAAGTGGACTCAGTCCAAAGTGGACCAACTTTTTTTTGTTTTTGGTTATTTTATGTGGGGGGCTACCGGGGTTTGGTTTTCCCCAAGTGGTATTGGTTTTTTTACCGTTTTTTAAAAATTTCTTTTTTGGGGGGGGTTTTTTGGGAAGTTTTCCCAGTTCAAATGTTTTAAAAAGGGGAAGTAGCTATTGGGAATGTGTGCAAAGACTGTGGATGGGAATGGGAATGTTATCGAACGAAAAATTAAAAAGTGCGAGTTCGGGAGGGGGGGGAAAAATTCCCAATCCAAAAATTTTTGTTCTAACATCCTCTCTCCCCTTCTCCACAGAGGACCCAAATATGGGGGCATTTCCACCACATGTGGAAAAGGGAGTTTTTTTTATGCCCACACTTTCTCCAGCAAAGATGGGAAAAATCCTGTGTTCATAGGGGCCCAAAGAAAGTCGGGTGGGGGTTTACCAGCTTTAGAAAAAATTTTCCCCTGGGAAACTCAAAAGGGGGGTAGACAGTTAGAGTTTTTGGGTTTTAAACATTGGGTTGCCTGTGCCCATAGGTCTGTGGGAAAAGGGCTTACCTAATGTTTTTCCCCATTTCTGCATTTTTAATCGGGTTTTGGGCAGTAAAGACCCAAAAAATTTTAGAGTTTGGTAGGTGCGGGAGGGGGTGTTTAGTGTACGGGGTTTTATTCCAAAGTAATACAGGGAAAGGGGGGGGAGGAAAGTTTAGTGGTAGGTGGGTTTTTTAAGCGTTTGGACCCCGCGTGTCTGACTTGCAGAAATATGTGGGAATTGACTACGGGGAAACGGGAAAAATGCGGGGCTTTTTATTTTCTAAAACGAGTTAGCTGGTTTAGTGATATAAGTTCCTAACCTGCCTAACCCCCAAAAATTTCACCCTTTGAGTAATGGGAATTTCGGGGAAAAGGACGGGTGAAAGTACTGGGGAGGGGAAATTTTTAAAGTTTATTTCCCGGGAGACCTTCTTTGTTTTTTCTATAAAATTTGTCCCCAGGCAGCATTGGGTTTTGGGGATAAGGTGGAGTAATGTGGTTTGGAGGTTTCCCAAACCCCAAGTACATCGCTTTTTAAGCAGTCTCTAAAAGGGGCCTTTGGTGAGAGTAGAGTTTTCAGAGAAACCCTCAGTGTGAGAATCGGGGGGAATTGCCAATGTAAGGGTTTAAAAGGGGCTTTATTTACTGATGCATATTGTTTTGGGGGGAAGAAGGGTTTGGAACAGAAAAAAACCTCCATCCTTATTTTATGTTTTGATATTTTTTTGTACCCTGGGTTTTTTCTGTTTCCATATAAATCGAAAAGTTTTAGTTTCTGAAGGTTGGGTGAGGAGCTCTTTTGGGAAATAGGAAAGGCAGCACCTTGAAACAAAAAAAAAATTTTCGGTAGTAAAAATCATTTTAGTTTAGGTTAATTTGTGCTTTCCAGGGAAAAATGAAAATTTACTTGTCTGTTGATTTCCCCCAGTAGGGCAGCATTTTAGTCTTCCCAAATTTTTTTTTTAGGGGTGATATTTAATATCTTGTATATCTTAATCCCCAAGTACAAAATTTTTTGATTTTGACCACGTTTAAATTGTTCTTGGAAAAAAAAAATGTTTGAGAGAAGTGGGCATTTTAAACCGGGAGTAGTTTTTGATTAAAAAATTTAAATTTTATAGTACGGAAATTTCATGCATTCGACTTATTTAATTGGGTGCACCCCGGGGGGAAAGATGTTGCGGGTTTTTTCTTGCCCCAAAATGATCAATATGTGGGTCTGCATTTTGGCTTTTTTTGGGTTTACCATTGTTAAACCAAACTTTCCCAGGGGGAATGCTGGGAGATTTCCGTATATTTTCGTTTTGAGGTTTTTTTGGGTGCACAAGTAAAATATTAGGGGAGAAAAGGGGGAACCCCTCCCTTTTTGCCGTTTGTTATATCAAATTTATCGGACAAAAAACTGTTGCATTAAAATTTTTGGCCCGAGGGGAGGGTATATAAAGGTTTTTTGCTGAAAAGATTGGGCCCTAAAAGCCAAAAACTTTTTGCAGCCCCTTTTCCTATATAGGACCAGTTGATTCTGTCGAACGCTTTTTCTCTGTCTAGAGAAATAAATGCAGAGGGGGTGTTCTGTGAATGTGTAGCGCTTTAACATTCAAAACCCCCTAGTATCCCTTTCCCTAGTTTCCCTCCCTTTGCCCGAATCCCCCCTGGTCCCCATTAATTAGATTGGGAAAGTTTTTAAATTAATTCTTGTTGGCTAGGTTTTTTTGAAAAGTTTTTTTATATCTGGTTCAATAGCAAAATTTAGGCCTGTATTTGGGGAAACCTGGTTTTCGGGATTGCTGCTTTGGGGGAAGGGTTTGGAAAAGGTTGTGGCAAGCATTTCACCCTGGCGGATACCCTTTTCCGGGTTTTATTACGTTGAAGAGGCGGGACAGATGGGGGGGATAATTCAGTTGTAGTAAATTTTTTAAATATTCTTTGGGTTTAAGACCGCCCCGGCCCCGGGGGGGGATTTTTTACACTTTAATTGAGATAGGTTTTCCCCCTTCCTGAGAAGATTTTGGGGTCTTTTAGAGCGGTTTAGCGTTTTTGAGATAATGAGGGGAGAGAAACTTCTCCCAAAAAATTTTGGGGTTTATTTTCTCTTTCTAAAAACCTCTGGAACTGCCTCCCCCGATTTAATATTATATAGGGATTTTTTAATAAGAGGCAAAGGCTTTTGGGGTTTTGAAAATGGATCAAAAATTTCTGGAGGGTGAAAAGGGGGGAAGATAATGTAGGGAATGCGGGGGTTCCCGGGCCCTGGGGTTTACTTTGACCCTATGGGTAGTTTTTTTCAAAGGTCTGTCCCCCTGGGGGTTTGAAATTCCAGGGGCCCCCTGAAAGTTGGATTGGTCTTGTTGTAAGTGGGGGGGAGACTTTTAAACCTAACTTTGAGTGATGATTTTTATTTTTTAATTAGTTTGAAACTATTTCCCTTAAATTGAAAATTCCCAAGGGGAAAATTTCCCCCAAGACTTTTTGGGGAGGGGTTGTTTCTTTTGGGCCGTTTCTCTCAAAGCCGTATTTTCATGAGAATTCCTTAGTATACGCTTTTTTGGGCGCCCATTTCCCTTTTTCGGAAGGTGAAAGTGGGGGAATTTATTTCAAAGTAATCAGAAAGGGTTTTTGTTTTCCCTTTTAACAAATTTTTCTGATTTTAAAAAAAAAGTTTTCATCATCCATGGGGAAGGGAAAAATGGGGGGTGGGGTTTGGGTTGGGTGTTAAATAAATCGGTGCGTGATGCCTTGGCCCCACCATTTGGGAAAGCCCTTTTTTTAGTATTAGAGGACAGCCCAAAAGGGGGTTTTGGTTTTTCACCAAAAAGAGCCCAATTCTGGGGGTAAAGAATCTTTTTCCCGGGGCTGTTTAGAAAGTGAAATTTCTCTGTCGAATGTGCATATCTCCATGGGTCATGAAAAATTTTTCCCCCCAAAAATTTAGTTTGACGCATTTTTCGGGGGTGACTTGGAGCAGTTTTCAGACCTGTCTTTGCCCCTTTTTTCAATGCCGCCCTTGATAAAACGCCGCATATGGACTTTAAAATTTCTTTTGGATTCCTTTTTAACTCTGGTGAGAATTTTCGTAAGGAATGAAAATTGGGGTTTGGTTTTGGGGGGTAGATGCCAAAAAAAAGGGATTGGCCCTTGAATTTAGCCTACAATGTAAAAATTTTTTTGCGCCCCTTGACTTTGAAAAACAAAGTGGCGTTGGGAAAAGGCAACAGAGTTTTTGGACCCAAAAATGGATTTCTCCCCGCTTTTTTTTGTCTAGGCGGGTGTGATTTTGGAACGTGGTTTTTTTCCCATGTGAAAGGGGGAAGGAATCTTTTTTAATAAAAGCGTTTTTTGCCGCATATCAAGGGCCGCGCGGGGCTTTTTGGGGCCTCTTTCCAAAAACAATTTACCTTTTGAATGGGGAGTTTGGGCCCCTTTAACATTTTAAAAAGGGTGAATTTTCCCCACCCCCTTGTGGAAATGGAAGGCATGACTGTGGTGCCATGCTGCTAACAATGAGATATTTTGGAAACCTGCAAATGAAAAATTTGGTTAGATCTACATGCTGTTAGGGTTAGAAAATTTAAGGGGGTGGACCAAAATAAACAAGAAAAGAAACAAAATTTTGGGAAAGGGGAAAATCTTCAAAGGACTGGGGGTTCCACTGAAAGGGGAAACAAAGGGTGGGGGAAAAATAAAAGCCTTTCCCCATAAAAGGGGGGCAGAGAAGGGGGTGGAGATGCTGGGAAATTCCTGCCTGTTTTTAAAAGGGATCGAATTTAGCTGTGGAGATAAAAATTTTTTCCATTGGGACATTGGGTCAAAACGGGGGGGCGTACTTTGGACCTATTTTTGCTTTTTGACCCTATGGAGTGATTGCTTCAGGTTCGATTTTTTGGGATTTGGGCCCGGGGAGCATATTCCAGGACAAGGTAGGGTTTTTTCGCCATGGAGGGCCTTGAGCCCCACCGTCGTTTGGGGTTGTTTCCCTTTTTGACGATCAGCTTTACCGGGAAACCCCAATGATTGTTGACATTTTGACTCGCGGGGAAAGGAAATTTTTTTAAAAAGGGGGGGAATTCTTTTTGTTTGGCATCGTCCCAGCCGAAAGGTCAGGGGGAATTTGATGTTGGCGGGAAACTTTCAGGCAATGTAATTTTTTTCTTCTGAGGGCTTTTCCCAAAAAAATTTTATTTGGTTTGAAAAAATGGGGTCCTGGCTATGACTTTCCCCTGGGAAAGCGGGCCAAAATATTTTTTGGCTTTTGGGGGAAACCCGTGAATGCGACTATTTCTTGATCCCGGGCCTGATGCCCCCGGTAAAGGGTATGGCTAGGGATCGGTCAGGGAAAGGGGCCAAGGGGCCCTCATTAAATAATCGACTCTGGAACTTCCCCTTATGCGAATTTGTTTCTCCCCGATCTGTCCTCCAAGTCCAGCAATTTAGTGATTTTTCCCCTGTTCTTTCCCCCTCAAGGTCAGTTTCCCGGGCGATCAGTTGGTTTATGTGAAAGGGGGTAAGTTCCGCCCTCTTCTTTTTTGGGAATTGGGTCTTTCCCCGCCCACCAGGGATTGGGTTTTTGCCCTTTAAAATCCCCCCATCATTTGCTTTTAAAAATCGCTTTTTTAAATTTTCCCGGGGGAAGGGGAAGAAAAAGAGTTTAAACATTGTTTTTTCCCTCATTTAAGTTGGTTTTCCCCCTTCTTGCGGCTCCATGGCTAGAGATTTTTGGGGCCGCTGGGAATTTGTTAAATTTTAGGAAAGGGTTGGGGATCTCTAAAGGGTTTGGGAAAGAAAGGTTTAGGTTTGTGAAAGAATTTTGTAAGCTTTGCGGTTTTTATTTTAGGGGTTTTTTTGCTGCGCTTTCATTCTTTTCTTTTTGGCAAGGGAGGAATAGGTAATAGGTATACTTTTTTTTTTTTTTTTTCCCTTTTGTTTTTTATGGGATTCCCTTTCTTTTAGGGATCTGCAGTATCGGCAAAGTTTAAAGGGAGATTAGACTGACGGTTAAGGGGAAAGTGGTGCTACAGTCTTACTCCGGGCTAGCTTCACTATATTAGAGGGGGTGGTTTGGAGGGTACAGCGCTTTGAAATGACTCTGGCTTTGTTCCCTTAATGGCTTGCTCAGAGGCTGGCTGAAGTAGTTGTTAAGGCTCTAGTTATTTAGCCTTAAGGCTGCAGGCAGCTTATGGGCCAGGACCTTTTTGCAGGCCGTTGTGGCTTTAGTTCTGTGTTAACAAGGGGCCCAATCAGAGGTTACAAGTGGGACAGTCAGAGGCTGCTGCTGTGGATCAAGAGGGGGGAAGGGGTGTAAATCCTATCGCCCCCTTTACACGGTTGTCCCTCACTTGTGGGGGGTTACAGGTACCTCTTTAAAAAGGGGGGGGCAGAGGTACTTTACGGGCCCCGGGGTTCCCCTCCAAGCGGCCGGGTCGCATGGGTGTCTCCCCGGACAGGCCTGGGTCTTGCCGGGTATGGGGAAGGCCCTCGGTAACAGGGCCGCGTGTGTGGTGTCGGGGCTGCGCCTTGTCCGGGGTGTACTTGCTCCTTCCCACGCTGGCTGCAGAAGGTATGCAGGGGGCAATTTCTCCCCCCGATGCTTTCCCTCTAGGCCTCAGAGGGTTCTCCTGCGGTCTCCGTTGCGGGTGTCCGGTCCAATAGTGTCCCCTCGTGCCCAGGGTTCTCCGTCCCGGGCTGCTGGGAATTTTGGGGTGTAAATTAGGCTTGAGTGGCTTTAGGATCTCTCACGGAGCTCGGGTAAAAGGTCGGCCCTTACCCTAGTCCCACCCCCCCCTCTTGATCTTTTAACTCCCCTTTGACCCCAACCACATTTTTGTCATCAAAGGGGTCTTCAGACAAGGGATTATCCCATGGGGGTACAGGGTTGACATTTGGGCTGTTTCTGTTGGAGGGCTGATATGCTGATAGAATTTGGGGCCCCGTGTGGGGAAACGAGGGGTAAGACTGCTGGATGCAGGTTGCTTTAAACCCAAATGAAGGACAGATTGGAACGTGTTCGTTACTGAGATTACAGGGCCCTGACCCCGGGTTGCGGCCTGAGTCCGCAACTGACGACCCGCGGATGCAGTTGTCGCACACTGGAAGGGACCTTCGGTACCTCTCCTCCGGTACCCCCCCTTTGCTCGCTTACCACCTGCATTTGCCCCGTTAAAAATTTAAAAAAATTTGAGAAGTATGGAATTTTTTTGGAAAGTCTCTTATTAAAGACGGAAATCAAGCTTTTTCTCAAATCCCTCTAATCAAAACAAAATTGCTGGATTCAAATTTACTGAAAAGGTGTCTCTATCAAAAAAAATCTGGAGGGCAAAAGTTAAAAAACCGTATCGTTATGTTTTCGTATAATACACATTTTTTTTGCACCTTTCAATTCACCTTGGGTGACTTAAAATTGCTTTTTTCAGTTTTACGTGCGCTGCGTAATGAAAAAAGCTGTGTGCCCCCAAAGTAAAAAAAACATGTTTTGTTAGTTTTCGAAATACACGGTTTTTTTTGCCCTTTCAATTCACCTGGGTGATATAAAATTGTTTTTTAAAGATTTACTGAAAGCGGGCGTCAATGACAAAAGCTGTGTGCGCCAAATAAAAAACACGTATCTGTTATGTTTTCGTTAATACACGGTTTTTTTTTGCCCCTTTAATTCCCCTGTGGTGCTAAAAATTGCTTTTTTCAATTTCGTGCAAGCTGCGTCAATGAAAAAAAGCTGTAGTGGCAAAGTAAAAAACACGTATTTTTATGTTTTCTTTAAATAACGGTATTTTTTCACCTTTCAATTCACTGTGGTGACTATAAAATTTTTTTTTTAAAGTTTTTACGGGCAAGCGGGTCAATGAAAAAAGCTGTAGTGCCCCAAAGTAAAAAAAAAGATCTGTTATTTTTTCGTATAATAACGGTATTTTTTGCCCCTTTTCAATTCCCCTGTGGGACTATAAAATTGTGTTTTAAGTTTTACATGCAAGCTGCGTAAAGAAACAAAGCTGTGTGGCCAAAGTAAAAAAACAGTTTAAAAATGATTGGGATAATAAAATGTTTTTTTTCACCTTTCAATTCCCCTGTGGTGACTAAAAAATTTGCTGTTTTCAGATTTCGTCAAGTGCGAAAATAAAAAAGCTGTGTGGCCAAATCCAAAAAAACGTTCTTTATTTTTTCGTAAATACACGGTATTTTTTGCACCTTTCATTCCCCCTTGGTGACTATAAAATTGGTTTTCAGTTTAGTGCAAGTCGTCAATGAAAAAAAGTGTTGGCCAAAGTCAAAAAACACGTTTTGAAATGTTCGGAAAATAAAATGTATTTTTTGCCCTTTCATTCCCCTGGGTGACTAAAAAAATTGCTGTTTTCGATTTACGGCAAGTGCGCAATAACAAAGCTGTAGTGCCCAAAGTCAAAAAACAGTATCTGTTGTTTTGTATAATAAGGGTATTTTTTGCCCTTTTTCAATTATGTGGGGACTATAAAATTGTTTTTTCAGTTTTAGTGCAAGTGCGCAATGAAAAAGCTGTAGTGGCCAAAGTAAAAAAACCTATCTGTTATGTTTTGTTAATACCGTTTTTTTTTGCACCTTTTCAATTACTGTGGTGACTATAAAAATTTCTGTTTTCAGTTTTACGGCAAGTGCGCAATGAACAAAGCTTATGGCCAAAGTCAAAAAACAGTATCTGTTATGTTTTCGTATAAACACATATTTTTTGCATTTTCAATTCACTTGGGGGGTGTAAAAAATTGCTGTTTTGTTTTTGGCGCTCTCAATGAACAAAGTAGTGCGCCAAAGTTGAAAACACATATTGTTATGTTTTGTAAAATACAGGGTATTTTTTGACCTTTATTCCCTGGGTGCTAAAAAAATGCTTTTTTAAAAGATTTAAACGTGAAAAGGCGGGGTTTTTCAATAAACAAAGCTGTAGTGCGCCAAAGTAAAAAAAACACTATCGTTATGTTTTCGTAAAATACGGTATTTTTTGACCTTTCAATTCATGTGGTGACTAAAAATTGTTTTTCAATTTACGTGCAAGCGCGTAAATGAACAAAGCTGTAGTGCGCCAAAAGCCAAAAAAACGTATTGTTATGTTTTCGTTACTCCCGGTATTTTTTGCCCCTTTCTTTTCCTGTGGTGACTACAAATTGCTGTTTTCGATTTAAGTGAAAGGGGGTATATGAAAAAAAGGTAAATGGTAAAATTGAAAATGAACCCTATCTAAAATGTATATGAAAATAAAAGGGAGTTTTGCCCCTAAACAGAGCCCTCGTTATAGAAATGAGTTATCCCAAAATAAGTTCGGTGCTCAATTCCCGGGGAAAAATTTTAATACAAAATGTTAATAATAAAGTATTGCAGTGCAATTTTCTACACTAATCTTGGTGAACTTTTTCCAGTTTTCTTTTTAAAACTTTTCTGTGTTCGCCCGCGGGGGGCCCCCCCCCTGCCACCCCCTGATTTTAGCGGTAGATGTCCTTTTTAAAAATTTTCTACCTAACTAATAAAATCTTCCTTCTAAACTAACTAAATTGTAAGGATCAAGCTAATTAGAGGTTTTTCTGTGCAGAAATAAATTTTTCTCTGAGGAGGGCCACAGCAGAGCGCACGTCCCATCCCATAACGCTGAGGAACTGAGGGGAAAAAGGAAAAAATGCTATTAAAACGAGGTCTTTTGATTTTTCCCCAATCGAACCCTACACATCCCAGTCATGAGTTCACCCTTGCTTTTCTTTAAATTTATTTGTGGCGCCAAAATTACAGGAAGCGCCGAAAATGGCGCTCTTTAATTTATCACAATTTTAGCCTTAATTATCCGACTAAAATTTTTGCACCATAAAAACCTTGCCCATTTATGTTTGGATAATTCGCCATACCCAGGGCCTTTTTTCATTGTCACTGAAAAGCTGGTGAACAGCACTTACATCAAGAACAGAATAGGTTTATGTTACTACTGTGATGATAAGGATAATAACATTCAGTAGACCTTATGGCACATTAGTTTTTCCCAAATGTTATTGGTAAGAGATAAAAAATTCAATTTATTCAAGTCTCAATACGTACTTCAATCTAGTATATGTTGATGTGGATTTGGTAATAAGTATAGTTCCAGGAGGCAACATAGTTTCCGGATCTAGATATATTATTTATACATTTACATGATTGACCACATTTGGTGGTGTCCAGGGGGGAGAAGAAGGAGGCCTCTAGGTGTGGTTGTATCCTCTATAATATGTATTATAATGTTTCTTTAACATTATATAATGTACAGTATAATACTATGTCAATTTTATGTTATAAGAAATTATTTTTAAATAAAAGCATCTGGAAGGTTGTATGTTACTCTCCTGTGGTGAGTGAAAGAAGAACTGGTGTGTATATCATAATAACACAAAATAAACAGGTCTTATAGGAAACAAAGTTAATTGAATGAGTAATGGACTAAAGGGACTATATCAAACTTCCCTTTTCAATACTATTAGACAAAATGCTTCTTTCTCCACTTATCAGACTCTTCCAATCCCCTCTACTCCTAAACTCACCTTTTTTAGAAAAAAAAATGCAAAAAATCCAACTCAAGATGACGTAAACCACAGGAGTATTATTATTCATGCTGCCCATAAAAGTCTATGGAGGAGGGTGGGGGGGTTAAACAGTGCCTGGAAAAAGACAGGTAGAGAGAAAGTTATAGTAGGTGTTATATTTTACTCAAGTGCTGGATTCACACAGTACTTCTCGTTGGCAACAGAGATTGTCTTTTTTTGTGTGTGCCGATTATAAGAGACATCATAGCAGCTAATTTTTACCCACTAGCTCGGGGACCACTAAAACTAGAGACGAAGATCAGAAAACTGATGAAAAATGTCATATGCCAGTTGTAAAATGGCCTGAAATAGTGCTATACACATTGCAGTTCAGCCTAAAAAATTACCTAAAATAACATTACACTTTGAACATTAAATTCAAAAGCCATCAGAAAGGGATTATGTCTTTGGCACTGGCAGTCATTTGTAAAGTTTCACTAAAAAAGATTTCCAGCGCAAATATCTGCCCATTTAAAGGGTATATCCTAACATCTCTTGTGACAATGAAGATTTGAGCCAAAATGGCCGGATTAGTGGGAGTAGTGGGAATTTAAAAAAATGAAGACAGGAGGTCTGTTTCACTTAACTGTCTGATGGAAAAAAAATTGATCTTAAAAACAGTCCTTCCCACCTTTAATGGGTCATTATGGCATCTGGTCAAGAAACTTCAAAGACAGCTCCAGGGTTATAACACCAAGAGCAACAGCACAACACTAATCCTACATCCCAAATTTGTATACCTACCTTTTTTTTCACACTAATGCTCCCTATTTCCTCCTTATCTGAGCAAGGGTAGGCTTAGCTTCAGGAGCAGCCCAGGTAGGTAGCAGATAGATACCTATTCCAATATGTTCTTCTTGCCTATGTTCATCAGGCTGCTAAATATAAAATTTACACTTTTGCAGTTCATATTGTGCTCCCTCACTAATGAGCCTCTCACATTACTTTCCAGTTACAACCTCTACCATCCTCTACTGTTTCATAGACAAAATGGTTACCCTCCTATAACTCTTAGGGCCACATGTTTAAAACTCTCTTTGTTGCCCATAGCAACCAACCAGAGTGCCCCTCTAATTTTTCCAGAGCACTATGTGAAATTATAGGGGCGCTCTGATTGATTGTTATGGGCAACAAATTGAGTTTTAGACCTAGATAGTTTTCATACATGTGGCTAGAACTGAACATGCCCAACCAGCTCCTGACCATAGGCAACAAGCTATAAATATTACATTTTAGACCAGTAATTATTGAGTGGAAAACTAGATTATGTTTCCACATAAGAATTTTTGCAATCTGGCAAAACCCCTTCTGCAGCCAGCACATAGCTCGCTACCAACCAGCCTTAGAGAACATGTAGATGGTTGCGCTTGAACTGCTCTCCACCATTCATGTCTAAGGGAGTTCGAGTATAGCTAAGCACACTCACTCAGCTATATTCGGAACTCCTTTGGAAATAATTGCGGAGAACTGTCCAAGCACGGCCATATCCACTAAGGCTGGCTCTAAGTGTGCTGCAAGCTTGTTTCAAAAGTTATTTTGCAAGTTGGGAAAAACCCTTTAAGGATTTTTTCTTTGTACCACATACTTTCAATAAGAGTCAAGTTTTGTATACCTGAATTCCTCAAAAGATGGATTCTTGCAGTTGGGTGGACACGGTCTGAATTTCATATTTGATTTGGAATTTAAAGGCCCTTTGGATACAGAAAGACTATGTGAGGAACAGGCATTGATTCACATCAAAACAAGTCACTTCACCCACACTGATGAGCTCCGCAGGGAAGAGGACCATTTATTGATGTGATCATTCTCTCTTAACAGTTCACGTTATGTCGGCAGCACATCCCATATGCAAGGGGAGATGTGTGGCCAACCAACGAGCATTTTTACGCCTTCCTAAAGGATATGATCAGCTGAGAAACAAGGGCTGATCTGAGGCGTTAATCTAATCTCTTCCCAACCAATATAAAAGGGCCTTATGCTTGTTTAGTAGAAAACTGGACTTTGTTTAATAATTTTTTTCACTTCATGACTAAATTTGTAACCCCCCCAACAACTTTTTTTTTCACTTTCTTTCTATTTTTGTCTGTCTTTTCTTGGGGGGGGTGTCTATGAACATTTGAGTTGGGCTTCAGGTAATCAATCCGATAATGCCTCAGTACTGCATCATATGAGAAGCTAGACCAGCACAGTGTCATCTCTGCCTGTAGGAGAGAGTGTAATTACCCCCCCTATTTTTTAAAATAACGAAATGCCATAAGTATCACAAAAAGCACAAATGCTCTTCTTCTACATTATTACTGTTGGCTTTTAATCGATCAATAAATTTGGGTTTTGGAAATTAATTTGTTGGCAATGGTAGAAAAATCAGGTGACCAGTCATAGACCTTTTTCCAGGCAGTAAAACAGGAAGTGTTCAATAATATACTTCCTTTTTCCTGTCTGAAAAAAAAAAAAAAGCTGGTGATTGGTCATACAATTGAGCTCTTTCAAATTTGGAACTATGCCGAAAATTGACCAGTTCTAAGGTAAGGGGGCCAATTATAGCGGGGTTAACCTAAAAAAGTGGCCGGTGAGTGTATGTCTCCCCCAAGACTTCATAAAAAATGCTAAAACTTGATTTGCACTATGGAACTACCTAGTGTGATACAGATAGATCAAGATAAAGGTGGGAGATTGAGGCAAGAAAGTCCATGCTGTAAATTTTAGTTTTAAAATCATTGCCCTAAATAGTTTTCAGCAAAAAGTTATTAAATGGGGTGTGGGTTTTCCCTTTTGTTTTTAATTTTTTTAAAAATGTTTAAAAACTGGGGCAGATTTATGAAATTTTTCTAAAAAAAGATTTTGCCTCCTGTAAAAAAAAAATATTGTTTGCTAAAGACAACAAATAGTTTTTTTTTTTCTTTTTATACGTTTTATAAATACAATTTAAAAAATTAAATAAAATTATGCACAGTTTAGGGACCCTTAAAGACCCAAGCTACTTTTGAGAAGGGGGAGCCCCGTTTCTCAAAAGAAAGGGAAATTTACTTTTGGGAGCTGACTTGGTGTGTATATAAAGTGTGGGACATGCTGGATGCTACAACATCACAAAGACGGTTCCAACCTTCATATTAGTAGCAACACTGGGCCCAAAATCCCCCTTTAAAGGGGCTCCTTTTATACTCCCATCCCTATTTAATCCCAAAATATAGCAGGGTTTTTTTTCATTTTTAATTAATTCTTCTTATTTTTATTAGAAACCACACTCTTAGTGCAAAACAATCACCCAAAATTAAATTTTAAATTTTTAAATTTGTAGTTAAAGGGAGGTTGTTAGGAAATAATCCCAAAACTTTTTAAATAAAAATCCCTGAAGTCCTACCCAAATCCAAGGGAAAGTGCCCGTTCCCCTTCTAGCGCTGGGGAAAGAGGGAAACTACCCACTGGCGGGAAGCTGCAGGTGGGGCAAATAATAGCAAGTTAATTTAAATTTGTGATTGTTTTTTCACTAAAAGTGGTTTTTCTAATAAAAATAAGAAAATTTAAATTTTAAAAAATTTAAAAGTTTTGCTATATTGTTTTCATTGGATATGCGGAAAACCCTCATACATTTTCTCCCCCCCGGGGCTCCCCTGGGAAAAAAGGGGCAATTTATAAAAGTTGCAAAAAGAGATGAGTCATGGATTTTGGGCCTGGGGTGGCAGTGTTTCTAAAACTGTGCAGTTTGTGAACTGTTCGCATGCTGCCCGGATAAAAGTGTAATTTTTATTTGGGCAAAAGGCGCCCTTGCGTATAATTTACATGGGAAAAATGCATTACATGAAAATTTTATTTTGAGAAATGGGAAAATCAACTACAAAGGTTTGCCCAAGGGGGAGATTTGGGCATGCTTCCCAAAAACAGCTCACCCCCCAAAAAAGAACCCGACATTTTGAAAACAACAGTTCAACGAACCCTGTTTGAGGCCTGAAACAGACAGATTTGGGTTTCTGCTAGAGATGGGCCAAAATTATTCTTTAAAAATGGAATTCGTTTTGAATTTCAGAAAAAATTCGATTTTATCGAAGTTAAGTTTGGGGGGGTTCCGGAAAAAAGCGTGTTTTTGAAATTTATAAAATGCTGCGAGCAAAATGGCGTTACATGGGCAAAGAAGTCCAAGGGGGAAGAAAGGCCCTACCAAATTCATTGAGAGAAGAAAACCAATTTAGACACTGGCGGGATTCTGTGACCTTTCCCCCCCCAAAATAAGTCGGGGCGCGACGGGGGGCAGCTCACACTCCTCTCACTGTTCTGGTAGGGAAGGTGCTGCCCCTGCGCTTTTATAACCCCCCCTCTAAAGAACTCCCCTTTTATAAAACGATTTTGGGGTGTCCAGTTGTCCCCAGAACCCGCTTCTCTTAAATTTCAAAAAACTGGGTTTTGAGGGTTAAAGGGAAATAAAGTCCCCCTGTTTCGCCCCAAATTTACTGCATATTTCATTTTAATGCCCATCCCGCCAGTTTTTTTGACACATTTAATACCAAAAGGGGTTTTTCTAAGCCTTTGCTGTTGTATTCAATTAAAGAAACATTTTTTTTTACAACCAAAAAACCACTTAATTTTTGGTTTCTCAAATTTAAATTTTCCAATTTAATCCCGGGGTTTTAAATTTAAACGTTGTTCTTCCGGGTTTTGGGCACAAAAAAAAACGTTCCTTTTTTACCCACCAAAGAAAAAAATTTTTTCCCGTAGCATAAAATTTATATCCGAAGGTTAATTTAAATTTTTCTGTTTTTTGTGTTTTTCCCTAAAAAACACGCCCTTTTTAAACCCCTTTTACAAACTTGGGAATTTTTTGGGAAAACTTTTTCCCTTTTGTCAATTTACATCCAAGGGGTTTAACCCAAGGGATTTTTTTTGCAGTTGTACTCAGTAAAAGGAATTTTCTTTTTCACCGCCAAAGAAGAAAATTTGCCTGTAGGGATAATTAATATCCAAGGTTTTAATTTTCGCGTTTTTTTTTTGTTGTTTTTCGTAAAAAACACCCGTTTTTTAAAACGCTACAAAAAACTGGTAATTGTTTGGGGAGCCCCAATTTTTTTTGCGCAATTTAAAATTTCCCAAAGGGGGAACTAATATTTTTTCTGCAGTTGTATTTCAGAAAAAAACTTTTTTTCCCTTCCCCCTTCAAAAAATAAAATTTTTTCCCGTAGCACAAATTTTAATCCGAAGGTTTTAAATTTCATTTTTTCTGTTGTTGTGTTTCCAAAAATACACGCCCCTTTTTAAAAACTACAAAGCTGGTAATTTTTTGGCAACACATTTCTTTTTTTTGCGCAATTTACATCCAAGGAATTTAAATAATATTTTTCTGCAGTTTGTTTCAGTAAAAAAACATTTTCTTTCACCGCCAAAAAAAAAATTTTTTCCTGTACATAATTCTATTCCGAAGGTTAATTCGAGGGTTTTTTTTTTGGGTTTTGGGGTTTCCCTAAAATACACGACGTTTTAAAAACACTACAAAGCTTTTAATTTTTTTGTCAGCAAATTTCTTTTTGCGCAAAAAAAAATCCAAGGTTTAACTAATTTTTTTTCTGCATTTTTATTTTAGTAAAAGAAATGTTTTTTTTTTTCCCCGCCCAAAAAAGAAATTTTGCCTGTAGCATAATTTAAACTGAAGGTTAATTTTTCGAGTTTTTTTGTTTGGGGTTCCGTAAAATACACCCGTTTTAAACACAAAAAAGCTTTTTAAATTGGGTTGGGAACAAAAATTTTTTTGCCAATTTACATCCAAGATTAACTAAGAATTTTTCCCGCAGTTTGTATTCAGTAAAAGAAAAAATTTTCTTTTCACCGCCAAAGAAGAAATTTTTTCCTGTAGCATAATTCAAAATCCGAAGGTTTTAAATTTCGGGGTTTTTTTTTGTTTGTTGTGCTCCAAAAAACACGCCGTTTTTAAAACACACCCCAAACTGGGAATTTGGGTTGGGGCCCCCATTTCTTTTGTGCAATTTAAAATCCAAGGGTTAAAATAATTTTAATTTTTCTTGCATTTTTTTTGTAAAATTTTTTTATAAAAAAGGAAACATTTTTTTTTTCCAAAAAACCCCCCAATAAAAGGAAATTTTGGGCCCTTTGGAATTAAAAAACCCAAAAAAAATTTTTTTTAATTTTTTTTTCACCCGGAAAGGTTTAATTAAAAGAAGGTTTTAATTTTTTGTTTTGTCCCGAAAAATACACCCCCATTTTAACATACTAATTTAAAACTTTGGGAATTTTTTGGGAGCCCCATTTTTTTTTGCGCAATTAACATCCAAGGTTTAACAAGTATTTTTCTGCAGTTGTATTCCCGTAAAAAAAAATTTTTTTTTTTTACCTGCCAAAAAGAAATTTTTCCTGTAGCATAAATTTAATCCAAAAAGGGTTAATTTCGAGGGCTTTCTGGGTTTTTTTGCTCTGGGAAAAAACACGCCATTTTTAAAACACTACAAAGCGGGGTATTTGTTGGCAGCACATTTCCTTTTTGCGCAATTAACATCCAAGGTTTAAAATAAAAATTTTTTCTGCAGTTTTATTCGTAAAAGAAATGTTTTTTTTTACCGCCAAAGAAAAATTTTTCCTGTAGCAAAAATTCCCTATCCAGGTTTAAATTTTAAAAAGTCTTTCGTTGTTTTTGCCCGGAAAATACACGGGCCTGTTTTAAAAACACTACAAACTGGGAAAATTTTGGGAGCACATTTATTTTGCCCCAATTTAATCCCGGGTTAAAAAAGTTTTTAATGCAGTTGTATTCAGTAAAAAAATAAAAAAAAAGGTAGCATAATTCATATCGCGAAGGTTTTAATTTAACCCCGTTTTTACTTTTAAAAAATTCAGTAAAATTTCACAGTTTTTAAAATACAAATAAAATTTTTCCTGCCCCTTTGTGGAGGCAAAAATTTATATCCAAGGGTTTTCCCAAGCTTTTAGTGGGTTTTTTTTGGATTAAATAAGGTGGGGTATTTTTCATTTTTCAATAAACTTCAAACAAACAGAGTCCTGTACCTTTTTTTAAAAAAACAGTATGTCAGACAAGAGGTTTTGCACTCCTTTACCTGCGAGTTTGGCAGGGCAAAAAACAAAACCCCGGACAGGCTCAGTTTGCCCGCACAGTAAGTGGAAGTCACAGCAGGGGCACTCTGTAAGGGGGCCCGAACTTTCCCCGTGTTTTAAAACTAGCGGCCCCGTTCCCCTTTTTCCCAACCCAAGGGTTTTTGATTTCCACTTCCCCCAGAAAGACATCTGACAAAACCCCCGACCCGAGTCGGGGGGGGGAAATCAGAAAAAACAAACCCCCTTTGTTGGGATGGCCCCCCGGGGCGGGGAGGGCCCTCAAACCGTCCTCAAACCCCCTCCCCCTTTTCCCCCCGGGGGGGGTTTTTTTTCCCCCAGCCAGAATCAAAATTAAAGTGGTTTTGGGCTCAGCGCCACTATACAGCAGGGGAAAAAAAATTTGAAAGAAGGCCCCAGCTACTTGGCACGGAAAAAAATGGGGGCCCAAAAAATCCCCTCTTCCTTTTCAGTAGGGGGCAAAGTTTTAGATGTTTTTTTGGGGGTTTGGGATGGGGGGGGTTTATGTGTGAGTGGTCACCTCTGCAAAAAACCAAAACCGGGGGATGAGAACCCTGGGCGATGAAACACCCCAAAACGATGATGATGTAAACTGACGCACTTTGGGGGCCCCCGGGGAAGCAAGGGGGTTCATCAACGTCAGGGGAAAAAAGGGCGTCCCCGCTTGGCGTCAACATCCGCAGCCACAAGTTGGGGGTTTTGGGGGCCCCTGAGTCCCCCAGGGTAAACCGCAGTGGAGGGCAGGAGCCAAGCCCCCCCCAAGGGGTAGAAAACCCACTTCGCAGGTCCAAGAAAGTAGTGGCACAGGGGCTCAGCGAAGCAGCGGCGGTAGTAGTCACTCAGTGCACAGCATTGGCGGTAAAATCAGCTACTCGGCGGTGTGGCAGTTCTTTGCTAAGACACCGATGGAGCCGAATATGGGTATATGTAGAATCTGTGGGCAGAAACTGAAGCGTGGCCAGGAAGCTAAAGTTGGCACCACAGCCCTGCGTCAACACATGCAGCGTCACCATCTGGTGGCCTGGGAGAAACGTGGCTCAGATGTGGTGGTCTATCCTGCCGCAGCAACAGCAGCAGCAGCGCCCAGTGGCACGCATGCCAATGCAGCCAGTCAAGGCTCCACCACCTCTGCAGAAGGGAGCTGTTTCTCTTTGCCATCATCTTCCGGTCCAGATGCTCCTGCTCCTCGCTACTCATGTCGCCAGCAGTCGTTCAACGATTAGATTGCAAAGAGACAACAGTATGAGTCCAACCATCAAAAGTTGCAGAAGATGACTGTGCTCCTGTCCAAGTTGTAGGTACTGCAGTCCCTCCCTTTCCAAATGGTGGACTCTGCACCGTTCAGAGAGCTAATGGCTTGTGCCGAGCCGAGATGGAGAGTACCAAGCCGTAATTTCTTTTGCAAAAAGGCAGTACCAGCACTTCATAAATATGTAGAACAGAAGGTGGGCCAGTCCTTAAGCTTATCGGTTTGTTCCAAGGTGCACGGCAGCGCAGACATCTGGAGTTGTCACTACGGTCAGGGCCAGTACATGTCCTTTACGGCTGAATGGGTGAATGTGCTTCCTGCTCAGGCACACCAACAACTTGGACAGGAGACGCCGCTTTCTCCTCCACGTTGTCAAATTGCGTCTCCTGCGCCAATGTCCGCCTCCCCCTCATCCACCACCACCATCATCTCAGCCTCCACAAGAACTGCTCCATCATACCACATGTGTAGGGCACAGCAGTGTCACGCAGTTCTACACCTGGTTTGCCTCGGCGAACGAAGTCACACAGGGGAGGAACTGCTCCGCGTCATGCAGCAAGAAATCAATGTGTGGCTTTCTCCGCGCCAACTGCAAATCGGAACCAGGAAGCTAAAGTTGGCACCACGGCCCTGCGTCAACACATGCAGCGTCACCATCCGGTGGCCTGGGAGAAACGTAGCTCAGATGTGGTGGTCCATCTTGCCACCGCAGCAACAGCAGTAGCAGCGCCCAGTGGCACGCATGCCATTGCAGCCAGTCAAGGCTCCACCACCTCTGCAGAAGGGAGCTGTTTCTCTTTGCCATCATCTCCCGGTCCAGATGCTCCTGCTCCTCGCTACTCATGGTGCCAGCAGTCATTCAACGAGGCGATTGCAAAGAGACAACAGTATGTGTCCAACCATCCTAAGGTGCAGAAGCTAACTGTGCTCCTGTCCAAGTTGTTGGTACTGCAGTCCCTCCCTTTCCAAATGGTGGACTCTGCACCATTCAGAGAGCTAATGGCTTGTGCCGAGCCGAGATGGAGAGTTGAAAGCCGTAATTACTTTTACAAAAAGGCAGTACCAGCACTTCATAAATATGTAGAACAGAAAGTGGGCCAGTCCTTGAGCTTATCTGTTTGTTCCAAGGTGCACGGGAGGACGGACATCTGGAGCTGTCACTACGGTCAGGGCCAGTACATGTCCTTTACGGCCCAATGGGTGAATGTGCTTCCTGCCCAGGCACACCAACAACTTGGACAGGAGACGCCGCTTTCTCCTCCACGTTGTCAAATTGCGGCTCCTGCGCCAATGTCCGCCTCCCCCTCATCCACCACCACCATCATCTCAGCCTCCACAAGTACTGCTCCATCATACCACATGTGTAGGGCACAGCGGTGTCACGCAGTTCTACACCTGGCTTGCCTCGACAAACGAAGTCACACAGGGGAGGAACTGCTCCGCGTCATGCAGCAAGAAATCAATGTGTGGCTTTCTCCGCGCCAACTGCAAATCGGAACCATGGTGACGGACAATGGGAGGAACATGGTGTCCATGCTGCACCGAGGAGGGATGGTCCATGCGCCCTGCATGGCGCACGTTTTCAATCTGGCTGTGAAAAGGTTCCTGAAGTCTTCAACCGATCTTCAGAAGATTCTGAAAATGGCCAGGAAACTGTGCATGCACTTCATCCATTACTACAAAGCCAGGTACACCCTCCTCGAGTTGCAACGGCAGAACGGCCTCCCCCAACACACTCTAATATGCGATGTTTCCACTCGTTGGAATTCCAGCCTGCACATGTTGGACCAACAATATGAACAGAGAAAGGCTATTAACGATTTTTTGATGATCCAGGCGGACAGGAGTACTCCCCTGTGTAACTATGATGTCAGCCAGTGGCAGCTCATGCGTGACACCTGCCGTTTGCTGAGCCCATTCGAGGAGGCAATGTTATTTGTCAGTCGCCAAGACTACGGGATGAATAAAGTCGTTCCACTGCTTCATTTCCTGGAACAGATGCTGAAAAATCTGTCTGGGCAGGGGACTGGAGACATTGAAATGAGTGGATTTTCTACCCAGGTGACAAGAGAGGAGGAGCAGGAGCAGCCGGAGGAGGTAGATGGAGATGAGGAAGACAAGGCAGATGACCCGCAAGCACCGTGGCAGTATACAGTGGAGATGGAGGCAGGAAGCCCCTCGGAGTCACTTGTGCAGATGGCACGCAGCATGCTGATTTGCCTGGCTAGTGACAGCCGAATAGTCACCATCCGGCAGAGGGATGACTTCTGGCTCTCCACCCTATTGGACCCTTGCTACCGGTCCAAAATGGGAGCTTTTTTTCCCAGCTGCTGAGAGGGAGGACAAACTCAAATACTATAGGGAAATCCTCCGTAGTCAGTTGGCTGCTGCCTATGTGTGGAATCGTCCCTCCTCTGACATGTCTGACCGGGGGGTTCTTCAGCGCTCACGTACTACTTCCACGGCTGCTGGGGGAAGGTGAGGGGGTAGGAGCAGTACCAGCTCCAACTGCAGCAACCTAAGTCTGGAGTCACTAATGACCAGCTTCCTTCACCCGCCTAGTGAGGAGGGCAGTTCGCCAGCGGGCAGCAGCAGCAGCAGGACCTGGAGCAGACCCTGAACCAACAGGTGGTGGCCTACTTGGACAGCACACTGCCACCCCAGTTAGAAGATCCGCTGGACTACTGGGCAGCCAAACTGGATGTGTGGCCGCAACTTGCCGAGTTTGCAGTGGAGAAGCTGTCCTGCCCGGCCAGTAGTGTGGCATCAGAGCGGGTGTTCAGTGCGGCGGAGGCCATCGTTACCCCAAGGAGAACCCGCTTGTCCACGGGACATGTGGACCCCCGGACCTGCCTCAAGATGACTCCGACCTGGACCGGCCAGGATTTCCCCACACCCATGCCTAAGGCGTCAGATTACATCAGCCATGACGCCTTACCCAAACTAGGAGAAATGAGTCTGGGTTCAAACTACCTGCCACAGCCACTATTCTGATGCCGCCACGCACCTGATGCCACATATCTGCTGCCAGTTTCTCCATCTTCCTACCACCATCTTTACCAGGGACTGGTATTGCTACCCACCTCCACACTGTAATTGTTTCACTCTATGACCTCATGCTGCTGCTGCTGCTGTTGCTGCGGTCACCTCCACACCGTGTCATTGTGCCACTCTCTGACCTCATGCTGTTGCTCCTGCCGTCACCTCCACACTGTGTCATTGTGCCACTCTGTGGCCTACTCCTGTTTTTGCCACCTCCAGAATGTCATTGTGCCACTGTCTGACCTCATGCTGCTGCTGTGGCTGCTGCCGTGACCTACACACTGTGTCATTGTGCCACTCTGTGGCCTACTCCTGTTTTTGCCACCTCCAGAATGTCATTGTGCCACTCTCTGACCTCATGCTGCTGCTGTGGCTGCTGCCGTGCCCTCCACACTGTGTCATTGTGCCACTCTGTGGCCTACTCCTGTTTTTGCCACCTCCAGAATGTCATTGTGCCACTGTCTGACCTCATGCTGCTGCTGTGGCTGCTGCCATGATCTACACACTCTGTCATTGTGCCACTGTCTGACCTCATGCTGCTGCTGTTGCTCCTGCCATGACCTTCAATCTCTGTCATTGTGCCACTCTGTGGCCTACTACTGTTTTTGCCACCTCCAGAATGTCATTGTGCCACTGTCTGACCTCATGCTGCTGCTGTGACTGCTGTCGTGCCCTCCTCACTCTGTCACAGATGTTGCCACCTGAGCCCTCAGCTTGCTTTTTTCTAGCCTTCGCTGCCATGACTTTATCAGGCTACATTCCCGCTTCAGTTTTTTGGTCAGTTTTTCCCTCTTAAGTGCCCAGGGAATTTTATAGTGAAGCGATTCTAAGAGCGGTGGCAGTAATTTGTGTGTCATACTAGAACACAACATTGTATGAAGACCAAACCAAGCTCCCTCTGCATATTTAATCATGGCACAACATTCTACAGCACCCTACAGGCTCTGTGCAGCCTGGAAATAGCTGTTTTTAAACACGATTCGTCCCGAAGTAATTCGGACCGAAACGAATTTTGTCGGAAATTTTGGCGAAGTCGGCGCATCAAATTTTTGAGAAATTTGCCCATCTCTAGTTGCTGCACCCTTGCTTACAAGGTTACATTGGCAGAAAAGGTTTAATTTTTCAAGGCAGTATTGGAGTTGGATCTCCACAGACTGGCAAAGAGTTTCTACTTTATCAAGTAGATGGACGTTAGCAGATGAAGCAAGAAATATCAGAGAACAAACAACCTGCAACAATTAATGGAAGAACACAAGTGGTGGCAGTGTTATGGCCTAGGAAATTTTTTCATGGCAATCTCTGGGTCCACTCAAAAATGTAGAAGGCACTTCTATGTGGGTATGAGCCCATCTTTGCTGATCACGTACACCCACGTATTCTTATTGTTTTCCCTGCGATGGATGCAATCTTCCAGCAAGACAATGCAACATATCACATGGCTAGAAATGTCCAACATTGGTTCGAAGAGCATCACTAAGACTTTCTTGCATTACTTGTCATTTTCAAAGTTTAAAAATTTCTGCATGTAAGACAGATAGTTATTCCACACAAAATAGGTTATAACTAGCATCTACCATATGTCTACTGTAGGTTGGAATCCTTTTTTAAATGTCTTTTTTTTTATAAACACAATCCAATATCAGCAGCATACTATTAACACAAAAAAAACAATCAAAAGGCACATAGGAATTTTTGGAAAAGCATTTCTGCTACTTAGGATAATAAACATTTTGAGGGTTTTGTTCACTTTTTTAATAAAAAACTGCTTAACCCACCTGCAATCGAAAAGGGACCTCAACAAGTTTGGAACCTACACTAACTTTACCTCCTTGGGGCCTGTTCGAACTCCAATTCAGGAGTGAAGGTTCCAGCTACAGGCCTCGCATTGATTTAAAAACTGTGCAGGGGGGGCGGAGTGCAAAAAACAAAAGGGGGCAGTCAATTCCCCTCAAAACAGTTAGAAAACAATATTGGGTTTTTTGACATTAAAAAAAACTTTATTGAAAAAAATGAAGTGGTGCACTGGGGGTGGCAGATATAAAACACAACCAAATATCACAGCATATGTTAGATCAAAAATACAAACACAATAGGAATTTTTGGAAAAGCATTTCTGCTACTTAGGATACATGAACATTTTTGAGGGTTTTTAGTTCACATTTTTGATCAAAACTGCTTATGCCCACCTCTCAAACAGCAAGGGGACCTTAATTCAGGTGGGAACCTACACTAAGAACCTCAAAAATTTTTCATATTGGCGTGTATTTAAAGAGGCATGGACACGCGGGACAAGGATGTAATTCCACCGCTGAATAAGGCATTGGTGCGACCTCAATTAGAATATACTGTTCAGTTCTGGACCCCAGTTTAAAGAAAAGATGTAATGGAGCTAGAGAGAGTGCAAAGACGTGCAACCAAACTTATAAGGGGAATGGAGCATCTTAGTTTTGAGGAGAGGTTAGTAGAATTGAACTTATTTAGTCTTGAGAAAAGACGGGTTCGGGGGGGACATGATTAATTTATATAAATATATAAATGGTCCCTACAAAATACAGGGGGAAAAATTATTTCAAGTAAAGTCCCCTCAAAAGACAAGGGTGACATTCCCTTCGGCTAGAGAAAAAAGGATTCAAACTCCAGAGGAGAAAAGCATTTTTCACTGTAAGAACTGTAAATCTGTGGAATAGCCTTCCTGAGCAGCTGGTCACAGCAGGAATAGTTAGGAGTTTCAAGAAAGGCTTAGATAACTACCTGAAACTAAAGAATATTAATGCGTACATAGCCATGTAAAATTCTGGATCCTGGCTGGTGGCAGCTTTGGGTACAGAGATGGGGTCTCCCCTGGAGAAGATTGATTCTTGTGTTGTGGGTTTCAGGGCATTAACCAGTGTGGAGGCTGAGCTGAAAATCCTCACCTCCCTCCCTTCAACCACATTTTACCCACCCTTGGTTGAACTTGACGGACAGATGTCTTTTTTCAACTGCACTAACTATGAAACTGTTTTCTGATAGCCATAGATTTTTTATTTTTCCATATATGGAGCTATGAAAGGGCATTTTTCTGCAGGATGAACTGATGTTTTCACTGGCACCACTTTGGCATTTATTTGCCTTTTCGAGAGCTTTTTATTTGCCACGGGATATTTAAAATCGCAATTCTGTGAGTTTTTTTTTTTTTTGGGGGGGAGGGTTGGCATTCACCGTGCAATTTAACTTGACAGTTTTATAGGGTAGGTTGTTATGAACGCAGCAATACCAAATATGCATATATTTATTTGGGATCTTTTTCGAGGCAATTGGTGTTTGTAAAGGGGAAAAGGGTGGTGTACATGTTTTTATTTTATTTTTTGTGTTTGTGTTTTACATTTTGTTTTCCACTTTTTACATTTTTTTGTACTTTTCCGATAAGGGAATTGTAACAGTGAAATTCAGATCACTGTTACAATGGAGATCAGTAAATAGCAGAACTTTGAACTGCTATGTACTGGTCTCCATGATGACTGTCAGTCACCATACCAGGCCATGCCCATAGGGCACAACCGGGCATGGTGATGTCACAAACTTTGTAAGGCTCTGTATTTTCCTTAGCTGTGGTGATCGCGATAGATTCCGTAACCTAAAGGGTTAATCACCCACATCCAGAGCTCACTCCAGCCGTGGGTGATGCAGCGTGAGGCCAGCTGTTATATACAGCTGGTCCCATGCTGTGAGTGTGCGAGTTCTGTTTGTGAGCTTGCACGATCCCCATGACAAACCCATTTGGTGATAGGTTTGGGTTATATTTTGTGTTGGCACTAAGCCACGTGACACAATGGTGGGAAGGGGGGGTGGGTGAAGGGGTACATAGCTTACAAGCACAATCTTCGAGGGGGAAGATAGGACCATCCCCCTGGAGATTGTGTTTCACTTATGTCCCCCAGAATCATATTATATGGCCTGAACTCTGCCCCCTGCATCCCAAGAAGATTTGTCACATGATCCTCAGGGGATGGAATTGAGTGCTGTCATGTTTTTTGTAGTGCTTCTGTTTTTCTAGAAGTTTCCCCCTTGTTAAATAAATATCCTATAAAGCTATTACGTGCAAGACCCACAAAAATTCTAAACTTAAACACAAAAGGAGACATTAGAGATGGGTGAATTTCTCAAAAACTTGATTCGCCAACTTCGCCGAATTTCCCGACAAAATTCTCTTCGTCCCGAATTAATTCGGGTCGAATATCGCTAAAAATCAGCTATGTCCTGGCTGCAGAGAGCCTGTAGAATGCTGTAGAACATTGTGCCATGCTCAAATATGCAAAGGGAGCTTGTTTTTGTCTTCATACAATGCTGTGTTTTTAGTACAACACACACATGACTGCCGCCGCTATTAGAATCGCTTCACTCTTCAATATTTTGGGCAGTTACAGGGGCAAAACTGACCAAAAAACTGAAGCGGGAATGCAGCCTGATAAAGTCATGGCAGCGCCAGCTGGAAAAAAACAAGCTGAGGGCTAAGATCCTACGATAGCGTCAAAGAACACAGAAGTAGGTTACTGGAGCCGGCACAGGTCTCAGCACAGTAAGCGGACGTCACAGCAGGGGTCACCCTGCGAGGCCAAAGCTTCCGGTGTCATCTAGCGGCCATGTGTTGACCACACACTAGGTCAGACACTTTCTCCCAGAGGACATCTGACAACCCCAGCCAAGAGTCGGTGGGTTTGTCAGCCACAACCATTAGTTGGCATGGCCCGGGAGCAGGTGAGGGGCCCTCACCTGTCCTCAACCCACCTCTGTCACAACCGCCTCCCACACTCAGAGAACTACTATGTGCTGAACTATTTGAGGACAGTGGGCAGCAAAGAGGTGGGGAAGACATCCGCTGCTTCTTGCAGAAGTGGGCAAATAGTGATGAGGAGAGGTTATGTTGTGAGTGGTCATGCTTTGTACAGCGACACTGTTGAGGTGGACGGTGGTGACAGGCAAACACTAATCGATGTAGCCGATCGCACTTGGGAGCCGGGTGAAGCAAGCAAGGCTGGGACAAGGTAAGATGCCCTAGTTAAACAAGGCATAAAGTGCCCCCCAAATGGAAAATTCAGCCCACTCCATACCTCCTTGTGCCCCCATTTCTCCCTGGGATGAAATGGCACCCTACGCGGTCACCTAACGTCGACTTCCCATTGTCCCGGCCCTGGAAGAATTCAGTTTTCTCTACATTAAGTTTTAGGAGACGGGAGGAGAAGGAGTATTTGGACGACAGACAATCTGGGATCATGGGCAGCAAAGAGTTAGTATCTGGGCCGGAGATGTAAAGTTGGGTGTTATCAGCATACTGGTGGTTTTGAAAGCCATGGTAAAGAGATGAAGTCCAGCTCTGCTTGATGCAAGTAAAATCCACGTTTATTGCAGAGTGAAGATATAACAAGACATCCATGAGAAACTTCTCACGCGTTTCAGGCCCAAAAACAAATGGCCCTTAGTCGTAGCATAGTAAAACATACACACAGACCCGTCTATAAAGCATTACTAACTGACAAGTCGAAACACCTGTTAAACGGACGGTACGTCTGTGTCTGAATCAAGATACAAAACAAAACAGGACATATACAGATTGCAACATATTAATACATCAAGTTAGTAATGCAAAATGATGTCCTGTCTATTATTCAAACCACATGGTATTCTTGTTTTTAATGTGAAAATCCAAAAAGATTCACGATTAAGTAACAGCCTTCTACGATCACCACCTCTAGGCGGGATATTAACCCTTTCTATTCCCTGTACTAAAAGAGTATTATTGTTGTCTGCATGATGCCTAGCACAGTGCCACAATACTGCAGACGCACCCGGAGTGCATTCCGCCCGAGCAGTACTACTTACAGGGTTCTCACATCTGACCCTACAAATGTTTTCACAAAAAAATCAAATAAGTTGATACAGGAAGGTTTCGATTTGGGGCTTTTTACGAAAAAGCAAAAATAACTTATAGTACCATCATCTCCTGTTGTGGCTATTTTCCACTCTTTTCCCAAAATCCACAAGGTGGGATTCCCTCCACCTCTACGCCCGATCGTAGCTGGTATAGGGTCCTTAAATGAAAACTTGTCAGGATGGCTGGATAACTATTTACAACCGTTAATAAGAAAAATACCTGGTTTTTCAAAAGATTCCACAGCTGTCCTCAATTCTTTTGTGGACTTCCAGTGGAGTCCTGAATTCTCATGGATTACAGCTGATGTACAATCACTGTATACTGTCATTCCCCATGAGGCTGCAGTGTCTGCTTTAACATGGTTTCTTGATAGTTACAGTGATTATCAACCCCTACTCAAATAATTTTTGCTGGATGTTTTACTTTATCTTCTAAAACACAATTTTTTTAAGTTTGAAGATACTTTTTATTTACAGATTACAGGTGCTCCCATGGGGGCCAAATTTTCGCCTTCCGTAGCGAATATTTACATGGCCTGGTGGGAGCACTTGTTTTTGTTTTCTGAGGTCAATCCTTTTTTATCTGATATTGTTTGGTATGTTCGCTACATCGATGACCTCCTCATTGTTTGGGAGGGGGGGAGGGGGTGATGTGGCGGCCATACCGAACTTAGCAGATTTTTTTCAATTTGAATTCTTTATCATTAAAATTTGTGTTTCAATTTCATACTTCAACTATTGATTTTTTGGATTTGACTCTCAGGGGAGATTGCAATTGTGTCTCTATCAAAACCTTCAGAAAAAATACTGCGGGTAACACGATTTTACATTCAGAATCGTGTCACCCCAGGCATACTATAAAGAACATCCCGATGGGTGAAATGCTTAGAGCTAGGCGTAATTTTACCAACACAGTAGATTTTCTAAAAGAAAGTCTTGAGATTGAGCAAAGATTAAAAGCTAGAAAATATTCCTGTTGGAGTTTAAAACGTGCTAAACAGGTGGCACTACATAAAACACATAATAGTCTGTTGCTTAAACAACACCAACCGGCCAGTAACATTTCTACTTCTAAGGCTCCTATAGTGTTCACTACTACCTACAGTATGGAATTTCCTATTATATCGGATATTCTAAAAAAGTTTCTTCCAATACTTACCTTAGATCCACTTCTATCTGATTGTTTTTCAGGAGGTTTCAGATGTCTGCTAGAGCACCCACGTTTTAAAAATTT
>JAODAL010040113.1:0-37264 GCA_025379985.1 Phyllomedusa bahiana
GACTGTACATACATTACTTACCTGTACGATCCTGGTTACACCCTGTATTATACTCCGGGCTCCTCCATTCTGCGGGTGCAGTACCTGAATAAAATTACTTATCCTGTAGACCTGAGTTACATCCTGTATTATACCCCCAGGCTGCACTAAATTTTCTGCTGGGGGCCAGTCACTGTACATACATTACTTATCCTGTACTGATCCTGATTTTACATCCGTATTAAACTCCAGAAGCTGCACTCACTATTTGCTGGTGCAGTCATGTACATACATTACTTATCCTGTACTGATCCTGAGTTACATCCTTATTATCCTCCAGAGCTGCACTCACTATTGTGCTGGTGCAGTCACTGTGTACATACATTACTTATCCTGTACTGATCCTGAGTTACATCCTGTATTATCCTCCAGAGCTTTGACTGACCCTGAATTTCGGAGTGGTTCCTCCCTATGATGATATGACCTGTGTGTGATACAAATATAAGTGACCCCCATTGTGCTCTCCATCGGGCCTCTTATGTTTGTCCGGTGATGGTTTTGGCGTGAGCTGTGTTGCCCCCGGTCTTTGTCCCTTCTACCTCCGGCTCTCACTGAGCTCTTATGTCTCATGTGGGCAGCGTCCGAGCGAGTCCTCACCGCCCTCCAGTCTTATTATAGCCAGATAGTGATGACATAATGTATCAGGTGATAGGACAGCTCCGTCCAGGCTGACCCCCTGCCTCCATCAGTCACTCCGGGGAGCAGGGGTCATGGTTAGTATCCAGCGCTTCCCTTAAAGGAAATGTACAGGTAACACCAGTTGTATCAAAGAGCCTGAATGCATGTCTGATCCGTGCCATGATGTATCTTTATAGGGGTCAGAGCATTATTTTCTAACACAGAGCTCCAAATCTCCTGCTCCCCATCCCACAGCTGCACGGTTAAATGGCAAAATTCAAACTGCCTACAGCCACCACTAGGGGGAGCTCCCTACATATAGATTTATTGTTCAAGGGGTGTTTTCCTCCAAGGCCTTTGATGGCTCGTTCATAGGATCCCTCCTCGGGGATCTGCAGAGGAGCATGTTGTGCATACGCACATCTTTCCATTCTGTTCTATGGGAGTTCCCAGTATCCGGGTGGGATGTTGGGTCAACACAAAACGATTTTGGGCAACACTTTTTGGGCAAAAAAACTGGGTGTCCCCCTTGAAAGTGTTATAAGGGTTGAGCTACCGGTCGGGCGGTGGGACACTCACGTTGCAATTTTCCTTTTGGTCCAACTTCCCACCCAACTTCACTTCCGGTTACTTCACCACAGGCCCATTGTCATGATAACCAAGTGATATTGGACGGGATGCGGGGCTAGAAGTTAGTGTAACGACCAGCGGTGTCAGTACTCCTTGATACCGTGGACGCTGGGTGCTTGGTGTGGAGCCTCTGGGCCACCGAGAGTGTAGATGGTGGTATAGTGGACCACAAGGGAACATAGTCTAATGGACCTTCGGTCTTCACCGGAGCCTGCCGCAAGACCAGAACAGACTGTGCTGCAAGGAACTCAGTGGTTGCTAACCCGGACATGGCTACTCGTGGTGGCAGCCGAAGATCAGGTGATGGAGTCCAGGCAGGTATCAAGCAGGTACAATGGCAGAAACAGAAACACAGGGAACAGGCTCACAGGAGGTTAAATGGGTATCAGGCTGACAGACAAGATGGCAGAACACAGCAGGGTAAACAGGTATATCAGGACGGCAGATAACAGCAGAATCCAGGAACCCGGGTATCAGGCAGACAGGCAAGACGGCAGAATACATCAGAAACAGGTATAAGGACGTCAGATAACAGCAGAATCCAGGAACCCGGGTATCAGGCAGACAGGCAAGACGGCAGAATACAGCAGAAACAGGAACCTAGGTAACAGACATGCAGGACAGCAGGGTTAAACATACACAGGAACAGACAGATATAATGACAGGTAACAGCAGGAAGCAGTGGTCAGGAGCTCAGGTGGACATTAATGAAGTTCCTTATATGTCAGGAGGTCATACGTCATTGGACATGAAATTGGGATACTGTCTCTTCAAATCCAGACCAGTGAACATGCGCACTCCCTAGGGATCATATGCAGACACAGTCAGGAACAGGAAGCAGAAGCAGGAGCAAGGACAGGTGAGTGCACAGACAAAAGGGACACAGCAACAAGTACGGGAACTGAGGACACCAACAGGAATGCAGCAGGGACACGGATATGTCCATGGTCCACAAGGGATGCTGTGACAGTTATACTGCATTGGGAGCCTCATGTCAGATTTTAGGGGTTGACTAAATGGTCCAGTGATGTGACGTTCCAGGTCAGGCTCAACTTCTGGTCCAACGTCCAATCCGACGTTGTTTCCGGTTAGTTCACCATAGGCTCTATGTAACTGGAGATTATGTTGGAGGGGCTGTGGGACCATAAGTTAACGAATGGATTTTAGCTTATACGGAAAGTTAGGGTTGTTCAAGATATTTTAGGAGTTGACTAAACAGTTCGGGGGCAAAATTCCAGTCGGGCAAAATTTTCTGGTCCAACCCGTCCCGTCGACTTTGTATTATGGTAACCGGAAAGCTAGTTTTTCCCGGATTTGTCCCAAAATGAAGTCTACCCAAGAGCACACATCACCTTTAGTCACCCCCTTTAAAATTATCTTGAAACAACCCTAACTTAAGTCTGAAAAACTTGAATCCCACTAGCCTAACCTGTGGCCCAACCCCTTTCCCATTTTGCATAACATTGGGCCAGGAAATTAACCATAAGTGACGTCGGGTGGGATGTTGGGTCAACACAAAACGATTTTGCGCAACACTTTTAGGGCAAAAAAACCGAGTATCACCCTTGAAAGTGTTATAGGTGTTGAGCTACCGTTCGGGCGATGAGGCTCTACCGTTGCAACTTTACTTTTGGTCGAAGTTCCCACCCAACTTTACTTTCGGTTACTTCACCACAGGCCCATTGTCATGATAACCAGAAGTGATGTTGGACGGGATACGGGGCCAGAAGTTAGACTGCAGTGACAGCCTCGTATCAGATTTTAGGGTTACAAAAAGGCCCGGGTGACATGATTTTCCCTGCACGACTTTTTTTGGGTAGGTCCTGACAACATAATTTCCCACTTTCCTTGACAGCGGGCCTAGGGGTAAATAAACGGGGCCAATGTGCAAAATTGGAGGGCGTTGGCCCAGAATTTAAGTTTCTGAAACGTGCATCGTGGGATGTTTTGTTAACCCTAAATATCTTGAACAACTCTAACTCACCAATATGGGGCTCCCACTGCGGCCTAACTTGTGGCCCCACATCCCGCCCAACATACTTGCCGGTTTCCATAACAGAGGGCCTATGGCGAACTAACCGGAAGCAACTTTGGATGGGACGTTGGACCAGAAGTTGAGCCTGACCTGGAACGTCACATCACTGGACCTTTTATAAACCCCAAAATTTAGGAGGGGTTCCCCATGCATCTAACTTTGGGTCCCACTTCCCGCCCAAGACCATTTTGGTTTCATGACTTTGGGGCCCCAGGGTGAAAAACCGGAAGAATATGGGTGGGATTTGGGAACAGAAGTTGAACCTGACCAGGAACATCACATCGCTGGAAAATTTAGTCAACCCCTAAAATCTGACGAGAGGCTCCCACTGCAGTCTAACTTCTGGTCCCACATCCCGTCAAACACCACTTTTGGTTTCTATGACATTGGGCCTATGGTGAAGTAACCGGAAGCAATATCGGATGGGACGTTGGACGAAAAGTAAAGTTGTGATGGGAGTGTAACATTGCCTGGCCGGTAGCTCAACCCCTAAAACAATTTCATGGGTTGCAAATTTACGCAAAATTGTTTTGTGTTGACCCAACATCTCACCCCCCACTTTGGGTACTTTCAAGTGGGCCCCAAATTTTTATGGAACCCGGAAGTCATGTTGGCCAGAAGTTGGGTTTTCAGGGGGAGCCCTTTGTCCACCTGGAAAGGGAACCCCCTAAACACCTCAAACCCAGGGGTTATTTTTTGGGGAAAAGGTTAGAAAAAAAAATTAAAAAATTTGGGTTTTTCCCAACCTGATTTTTTTCCCCAAATTTGTTGATCCCGTGACAAAACGAATAGGAGCCCTTTTCAACAAACCACCTGTGATTGCAAACATGGGGGGGAGGCTTCACAATGCAGCGTGCCTAAGAGGAAATAGAACATCTAAACCAGCCATGTTTTCCCCTAATTTATCACCATTCAGAAAAAACAATCTGTTTTTCCTCAGACGCCAAACTCTAAATTTCTTGAAAGCGATCCAAGGTCTGAACCTGAAGTCACATCTTACATCATTTCTTATTTGTAAGAGCCTGAAGGGAAAAAAAAACCTGATATTTTGGGAAAAAAAAGACCCTGAGACCAGTGATCACCTTGAGACCAGGGCTGTAATAACAGCATCAGGGGCCCTGGGTAGAGCGGTGCCATGGGCCCTGCCCATATACATGGCATCAGACCCGGACATGCCTCTAGCTGCGCTCAAAAACAGACCCCATCCCCCGACCCAACCCCAAAAAACCCCCACCCATGTTGGGACACCCGCGACGCCCCTTTTAGACGCTGCGGCCTCTTAGACTAAGGGAAATTTTTAAAGGCAGATTTTAACGTGAATTTTAAACCCTCCAAATCTTTCAAAATCGCATATGAAAGGCGCAAAAGAAATTTTGATGAGGATTTGATGAAGTTTTCGACAAAGTTTTCCAACACTGTTTTTATTCTGAAGCACCCGCACCAATTAGTAGCCAGGGAAAAATGTGGCATAAATCCTTAGGCTATGTCCACACAGCGAATGTCAAAGGGCTCCAAAATTGACCGATTTTTACATCGCTGAAAGCGGGGGGACCACGGTGTTTGGGCGATTTTTTTCAAAACCCGGAACTGGTTTTTTGGATTTCTGTTGGCCCGGGGTGTTCTTATTTTGTTCTATGGGAGTTCCCTACAGGGGAGCGCTTTTTTCTCCATTTCCCCTTGGGGGGGCCCCTACAGGGGAGCGCTGTGTTCTCCATTCTGTTCTAAGGAGTTCCCAGTACAGGGGAGCGCTGTTTTCTCCATTCTGTTCTATGGGAGTTCCCAGTACAGGGAGCGCTGTGTTCTCCATTCTCCTCTATGGGAGTTCCCAGTACAGGAGAGCGCTGTGTTCTCCATTCTCCTCTATGGGAGTTCCCAGTACAGGGGAGCGCTGTTTTCTCCATTCTGTTCTATGGGAGTTCCCATTTATGGGGAGCGCTGTGTTCTCCATTCTCCTCTATGGGAGTTCCCAGTACAGGTGAGCGCTGTGTTCTCCATTCTCCTCTATGGGAGTTCCCAGTACAGGGGAGCACTGTGTTCTCCATTCTGTTCTATGGGAGTTCCCAGTACAGGGGAGAGCTGTGTTCTCCATTCTGTTCAATGGGAGTTCCCAGTACATGGAGCGCTGTGTTCTCCATTCTGTTCTATGGGAGTTCCCAGTACAGGGGAGCGCTGTGTTCTCTCCATTCTTTTCTATGGGAGTTCCAGTACAGGGGAGCGCTGTTTCTCATTCTCCTCTATGGGAGTTCCAGTACAGGAAAGCTATTCTCCATTCTCCTCTTGGGAGTTCCCAGTACAGGGGAGCGCTGTGTTCTCCATTCTCCTCTATGGGAGTTCCCAGTACAGGGGAGCGCTGTGTTCTCCATTCTCCTCTATGGGAGGTCCTGATACATGTAAGTGCTGCGTTCTCCATTCTGTTCTATGGGAGTTCCCAGCGCTCAAATCAGCCGTGTGAACTTACCCTAATTGGCAGGGCAGGGAGCCGATGGCTCCCCGCTCCACCATGGCTTTTAATTGAACACACAAACAGTTACATACAGTAAGTAACACCGACCCACAGAACCAGGACATGCCCTGGATTCTTCAGACATTCACCACTTGGGGCCCCTTATGCTTGTGATGGCCCCAAGGCAACTGCCTAGTGTGCCCAATGGATAAGTGTAGCACCAACTTCCAAAACCAAACCACCGCAGCACGGGGCATCTCTTGATCTCTTTTCCACTGAAAAACACGTGAAGGATTCTTGCGTTGCGATGCCGTGCCAATCCGTGACAGGTCTCAGGGCTGGGGAATGTCAGCACCAACAAATTGAACAAGGCCCATACAATGGCAGCTCTGTGGTTCATGTAACAGGCGGCCGACGCGCGGGCTGACATGTGTCCGGCCTCCATATCTTAGATAATTCTCATAACTTCCGATCCCTGGGGAAGGGCATGAAACCGAAATAATCTGTAATAAGACCTAGATGTTTATCAGACCCTTTCACCTAGCGCTGTGGGGTCTCATCCGTGTTAGCAGCAAGGATCCCACCGAGGGAGGTCGACATTCCTGCTACAACCAAAGTGCGAGGAAACCTGCTGGAAGACGAGGTGAGAAAGAAAACAGGGCAGGAGCGGAGGAGGGGGGCGATGAAGGAAGGACCAAGCGCGAAAACGACAGAAGGAAGTGTATGAGTGTGAGCGTCCCAAAATCTTCAAGAAAGACGCATATAGCTGCATTATATGAGTGGACAGGCCAAGACCAAGGCTCGGACCGGCCAACAGGAGAGACCCCAGTGGGCCCATGGGTATGACAAGCTTTCTGGGACAAACATATTCTAAAAGGATTATGGGAAATGAGCTTGGACCATGCAGCGCCAACTATCGGATGTAGTGTTCCTCAATTCAAATCCGACTCACTGAGCCATGTGATGTGAATGGGATTAGGGCCAAGCAGGTACTCATCTGTAGACAGCAGTTTTGGGGTGTTTGCTCCTCATCAGAGCCCAGTAGAGTACTGGCTGGCTACGTGAAAAGCTCTAGATGTACAGTAGCTCATGGCGCCTCTACCTAATGACCAAAGTTACCTCTTTCAAGCTGCCCCTTTTTGGTGCTTTCCCGAAAAATAAACCGCTCCTCTTTAGAGATATGTCGAACGCCTCCACCTCAGCCGGAACTCTGCTCTGTACCAATGAGGGGGGAAATACTCAGAAAAAGCCATCTGGAGATAGTCCCCACATACAGGAGGACTAGGCCTGGCTTCAAGTCACCAATCAGGTTTCAAGGCTCTTTAATGGGTTGTATGTGACTTTAAGGGATGCTGCTTTCAATAGGTGGCACCACAGTTCTAGCTCTCTTACGTAGAGGTTATTTTAATATTTTGTTTCCCATGAAGCATTGCATTTCCAACAAGTCTCTCCATATCTATATGCTGTTCTCCCAAAGGAGAAACCTCACAACATTTAGAGCTAATAAAGGCCTTTTCCCAATAAAGCTAAAACCTTTCCTGCCCAAAAAGGGGGGGCAGATAATTAAAAAAAGCGGAGAAAAAACGGAAATAGGAAGCCCCCAAATAGGGGGGGCCCTAGACCTGGTTTAAAATTACCAGTCATAGTTCAAGGCTCTTTAATGGGTTGTATGTGACTTTAAGGGATCTCTTTCAATGGTGGCACCCAGTCCTAGCTCTCTACGAATTTTTATTTTAAATTTTTTTGTTCCATGAAGCATTGTTCCCAAACAATCTTAACAGCTGCCCCAAAGGAGCCCCAAAACTTTTGGCAAATAAGGCTTACCAAACAGAAAAAACCCTTTCCGTCCCAATGAGGGGGCAGTAAGAAATAAAAGTGGAGATAACGGTGGAAAATTTTCCCCAATTAGGGGATCAAACCGGGTTTAAAATACCAGCAAGAAAGGGGCCTTTAAGGGTTTATGGACGGGAGCACTTTCAAAGGGGGCCCCCACATTTCTAGCCTTCGAAGTTATTTAATATTTGCTCCCTGAGCTTTGCTTTTTCCAAAAAGTCTCCCATATCATATGTGTCCTCCAAGGAAAAACCCACCCATTTAGAGCTAAGTCAAGGGCCTTCCCTAATAAAGCTAAAAAACCTTTTTCCGTCCAATGGGGGGGGCGATAATGAAAAAAAAAGCGGGAATAACTGGACATAGGAAGCTCCCCAGATAGAGGAGGGCTAGACCTGGTTTAAAATTACCATCTAGTTCAGGTTTTTTTAAAGGGGTTTGTATGTGACTTTAAGGGATGCTGCTTTCAATAGGTGGCACCGCAGTCCTAGCTCTCTCACGTAGATTTTATTTTAATATTTTTTTCCCTAAAGCATTGTTTTCCCAACAATTTTCCCATACTATAGCTGATCTCTCCAACGATAAACCTCACCCCGTTTAGAGCTTCGTCAAGGGCCTCTCTCCCAGCCAGCTCTATGCATGTGGTTTTTGAAATTTTAGACAATCGGGGAAACTCGATGGGGTATTTAGAAATGTTTGTATCAAGGGGCCCAATAAGATTTTTTTATTACCCATGGTCTTTCCCACCCCCCAAGCATCGATTATTTCCACCTCTTCCTCCTCCTTCCCCTTTCAAGGCTATTAGGGCCCACAAGGAATCATTTCAGTCTTCCCACCCAAAGGGGCACCTTATTACCTTTGTTATTCTGATGGGCACTCTCACAGTCATGAAGGTCCCACGATGGTCATAGGTGACCAGTTATATCCATTTTACTGGAGACCTTCTAATAAATTGGTGGGTAAACTATGTCTACAAAACCACGGATCTCCTGTAAATAATTATATATTCAGCTGGTATAAACCTGGGGTCCCTGTATATGTGTATGGAGCAGCTGGGATAACCTGGACCCCGTATATAGTGATATGGAGCTGCGGGATACCTGGAACTCCCGTATAAGTGAAAAGGGCTGCTGGGATAACCGGGGGTCTCCTGTATATATGATATGGACATCTGGGATAAACCCGGGATCCCTGAAAAGTGAAATGGAGCATGCCAGTATAACCTGGGGATCTCCTGTATATAGTGATATGGAGCATGCTGGTATAACCTGGGGATCCCCTGTATAAGTGATATGGAGCATGCTGGTATAACCTGGGCCTCTTTGTATATAGTGATATGGAGCATGGCTGGTTAACCTGGGGATCTCCTGTATATAGTGATATGGAGCATGCTGGTATAACCGGGGGATCTCCTGTATATAGTGATATGGAGCATGCTGGTATAACCTGGGCCTCTCTTGTATATGTGATATGGAGCATGCGGGTATAACCTGGGGATCTCCTGTATATAGTGATATGGAGCATGCTGGTATAACCTGGGGATCTCCTGTATATAGTGCCTGGGGATCTCCTGTATATAGTGATATGGAGCATGCTGGTATCACCTGGAGATCTCCTGTATATAGTGATATGGAGCATGCTGGTTTTAACCGGGGGCCTCGCCTGTATATAGTGATATGGAGCATGCTGGTATAACATGGGGATACTGTATATAGTGATATGGAGCATGCTGGTATAACCTGGGGTATCCTGTATATATTTGATATGGAGCATACTGGTATAACCTGGTGATCTCCTGTACATAGTGATATGGATCATGCTGGTATAACCTGGGGATCTCCTGTATATAGTGATATGGAGCATGGAGGTATAACCTGGGGATCTCCTGTATATAGTGATATGGAGCATGCTGGTGTAACCTGGGCCTCTCCTCTATATAGTATTATGGAGCATGTGGTATAACCTGGGCCTCTCTGTATATAGTGATATGGAGCATGTGGTATAACCTGGGGATCTCCTGTAAAATAGTGTATGGAGCATGCAGGTATAACCTGGGGATCTCCTGTTATAGTGATATGGAGCATGCAGGTATAACCTGGCCTCTCCGTATATAGTGATATGGAGCTTTCCCGGTAAACCTGGGGATCCCCTGTATATAGTGATATGGAGCATGCTGGTGTAACCTGGGGATCTCCTGTATATAATTATATACACTCACCGGCCACTTTATTAGGTACACCATGCTAGTAACGGGTTGGACCCCCTTTTGCCTTCAGAACTGCCTCAATTCTTCGTGGCATAGATTCCACAAGGTGTTGCAACGATGCTCAATTGTACCAAAGGGGCCCAAGAGTGCCAAGAAAATATTCCCACACCATGACACACCACCACCCAGCCTGAAAACCCTTGATACAAGGCGGTTGGATCCATGCTTTCATGTTGTTGACGCCAAATTCTGACCCTAGCATCCCAATGTCGCAGCAGAAATCGAGACTCATCAGACCAGGCAACGTTTTTCCAATCTTCTACTGTCCCAAATTTCGATGAGCTTGGGCAAATTGGAGCCTCAGTTTCCTGTTTCTTAGCTGAAAGGAGTGGACCGGTGTGGTCTTTGCTGCTGTAGCCCATCTGCCCCAAAGTTGGCGTACTGTCCCTTCAGAGATGCTCTTCTGCCTACCTTGGGTTTTAAGGGTGGCTATTTGAGTCACTGTTGCCTTTCTATCACTCGAACCAGTCTGCCCATTCTCCTTTGACCTCTGGCATCAACAAGGCATTTCCGCCCACAGGACTGCCCCTCACTGGATGTTTTTTCTTTGTCGGACCATTCCTGTAACCCTAGAGATGGTTGTGCGTGAAAATCCAGGGAGTCAGCAGTTTTGAAATACTCAGCCCAGCCCTTCTGGCACCAACAACCATCCCACGTTCCAAAGGCACTCAAATCACCTTTTTTCCCCATACTGATGCTCGGTTTGAACTGCAGGAGATTGTCTTAAACCATGTCTACATGCCTAAATGCACTGAGTTCCCGCCATGTGATTGGCTGATTAGAAATTAAGTGTTAACGAGCAGTTGGACAGGTGTACCTAATAAAGTGGCCGGTGAGTGTATATATACAGCTTGTATAAGTTATCCATCTCATGTATAATGTATGTGTTATCTTCTTATAGGTATGATCCAGTTTTACTGCTCAATATATGTTGCAGATCAGACGTATCGGTAAAGATTGTAGAAAAATGTATTTAGACGACTGTCATACAAGTAATAAAATCAAGTAGACGAGTCTTGTCCATAGCGTGCGCCGTAGCGTTTAGCGTTATTCAGGAGCGGGGATCCGTGCAGCGAGGCAAGGGCAGTCTTTCAGGCAGGGCGTAACACACCTGTGAGGCGACGTTCGGGAGGCAGCAGCGCCTCTCTTTCTTAAGCATGTATGACGTGGTGCAGACTTTCCTTATAGATCGTTAGTTAACCAGTCGTTATCCATGCACTAGTAGCTTTACAAACATGAAAACAAGAAAAATAATTAAAAACAAAATCTATAAGAACACATTTAAGTTGAGTATCTCATTGAGGCCTTTCGGATTCAAGGTGTCTAATTTATGAATCCAAAATGCGTAACAATATTGCTTCTATTGGAATCCCTTCTATATGTTGTACTTGTTCCAATACACAGCACCGTAACTCTGCCACCCCATGCAGTTTTTCAGTGTCGTGCCAGTGTGCTCTCTCCATACTTTTTTTCTTTACTGTTTGTATTGAAACCGTTATCTTTTTCAATTTTATCTTTATACGTACGGAGCGATGTTCATTCAATCTTACTTTTATTGATCGGGTGGGTTTGACCTATATAGCCCATTCCACATGGGCATTTTACTAGATATATCACGTTTTTACCGTGGCACGTATGATAGCCTTTCACATTGATGCATACCTCCCAACTTTTAGAGACTGCAAAGAGGGACACATCAGGCCACGCCTCTAACCACACCTGAAAATATGACATCACACCAAGACACGCCTCTAACCACGCCCCCACACATGCATGCCAACTTTTTAGACGGGCAAAAAGGGAGACATTTTCAGGATTGCTTTGTATCCAATGATGAGGTATTAATTAAGTGGTTATGTAATCTACAGTGAACAAGCAATCAGATACTTTTTACAGCAAGGTAGTCCGTTTATTGATGCAAATCTGTTTCTTAAATGAAAACGAGGGACATTTATAGAGCAAAGAGGGACAAGGGTCAAAAATAGGGACTGTCCCTCCAAAATAGGGACAGTTGGGAGGTATGTTGATGGTATATCCTGTAGTTGTGTGGGTGACAGATGATCCTCGTATAATACGAGAGCAGAGTTACGGTGGTGTGTATTGGAACAAGTACAACATATTATTATTATTATCATTTATTTTGGAGCGCCCTTGATTCCAGGGCGCTGTACATTTCAGGCGAGTACAAAAATAACATTGGTGAAACAATTACAAAGTGACAATAAGTGACTAACAACTGGTACAGAGGGAGAGAGGTCCCTGCCCGCGAGGGCTTACAATCTACAGGGGAGGGGTGAAGAGACAGAAGGTGAGGGGCAGACATGTTTGTGGGGCGGAGGAGTGCAACACGGTTAATGTTAGTTATAGGCGATCCTGAAGAGGTAGGTTACGTTTGAAGTCGGTGAGAGAGGGGGAGAGTCTGAGGTGTTGAGGCAGTGAGTTCCAGAGTGTGGGTGAAGCACGGGAGAAGTCTTGGAGACGGTTATGTGAGGAGGTGATAAGAGGAGAGCAGAGGAGAAGGTCCTGTGAGGAGCGGAGGTTGCGTAAGGGGAGGTATCTGGAAATTAGGGCAGAGATGTATGGAGGGGAGAGGTCATGGAGAGCCTTGTAGGTCATGGTTAGTAGCTTGAAATGAATTCGCTGGGCAATGGGAAGCCAGTGAAGGGATTGTCAGAGGGGAGAGGCAGAGGAGTAGCGAGGAGAGAGGTGAATCAGACGGGCAGCAGAGTTAAGGATGGATTGGAGGGGAGCGAGGGTGCTAGCTGGGAGGCCACAGAGAAGGATGTTGCAGTAGTCGAGGCGGGAGATGACAAGGGCATGGACCAGCATTTTTGTGCTTTCAGAGTTAAGAAGGGATTCCAATAGAAGCAATATTGTTACGCATTTTGGATTCATAAATTAGACACCTTGAATCCGAAAGGCCTCAGTGAGATACTCAACTTAAACGTGTTCTTATAGATTCTGTTTTTAATTATTTTTCTTGTTTTTTATGTTTGTAAAGATACTATTGCATGGATAACAAATGGTTAACTAACGATACATAAGGAAAGTCTACACAACGTCACACATGCTTAAGAAAGAGAGGCGCTGCTGCCTCCCGAAACGTCGCCTCACAGGTGTGTTACGCCCTGCCTGAAAGACTGCCCTTGCCTCGCTGCACGGATCCCCGCTCCTGAATAACGCTAAACGCTACGGCGCACGCTATGGACAAGACTCGTCTACTTGATTTTATTACTTGTATGAGAGTCGTCTAAATACATTTTTCTACAATCTTTACCGATACGTCTGATCTGCAACATATATTGAATTGCCAAGACGAAAGGGAGGAATCGTCTACATACAGACGTTACCATAAGTGCGTTGAGACAAGAGCATTGTTTAACCTCTTCATGTACACCCCAGTTTAATATCAAGGACCCAGTTTTACCGCTCACGTGGTGAATACAGACCTTGTGTCGTGGAGGGACTGGCACAGTAGAATGTGAGGGGTGTGGGGGGGGGGGTGCACTTATTATATGTGTAGTGATTGATGCTGGATGTTATTCTTGCTGATTGAGGCACTTTAGGCACAAATACAATGACCTCAGCTCATCCTCGGAGAGAGCAGGGGCTTAGTATGAAGGTGAGGAGCTTCTATGAAAGCGGGGATTTTTTTCTCTCCGCTTCTCTAAAAAACTCGTTTAAAATCCGGGGGGGTTTGTCCCAAAATTTTTGCTCCGTAGGGGAAATTTTTAAAACAGCAGTCCGCCCCGTCTTCACTTTTTAAAATACAGAACAAAATAATTACCTGTTTTGCCCAAAAATATCCAATCATCGGGTCTGAGGAGCATTAATCCCAGATCAAAAGGGGTTTCCCCAAAACAAACAAATGACGCCACCCACGGCCCGCCGCCACAATGAGGGTGAGCGCCCCCCGGATGGTGCTTACTGCCCTCGCTCCGGGGATGCCTCACTTACTGTCACGGGGACACGATCGTATGGTGTCCGTAGCTCCACCAAGACGTATGATGTCACATACGGAGAGAAAATCAGGGCCAGCTACTGTTTTGGCTGCCTAGTAATGTGAACATTTTTTTTGGTCTGGCCCCCTAGACGAAACCAAAAAAAGGGAAAAATTTGGGTGTGCCCCAAATTTTTTTTATTTCAGGCCCCTGGACATAATAGAAATTGTGGAGCTTTTTTAGAAAGAGAGAAAAAAGGTATGAGGTATGTGCAGTATTTACAGTCATGAACAGTAGCTGTAGGGTGGGCCCCATGAAACAAAAACCATTGGGGGTCCCCAAAAAAATTATTAAAACCTTTAAAAACCCCCTTTGGGGGGCCCCAAAAATATTCCCCTGGTGGGCCCCAAGGAAATTTTCCCCCCAAATTTAACCCCCGGTGGGCCCCCCAATCAATTTTCCTTGGGGGGCCCCAAGAATAATTTTCCCCCTGGTGGAAACCCCAAGGGAAACTCTCCTGTAAAATTTAAAATGAAATCCCCCAGACTTTTAAAACGCTGATGAGTCCTAAAAATCTACTCCACTGGTGAGTCGCAAGAATTATCTTCAATGGTCGGGCCCAAGAATTAACTCTACAATTGGGCCTCAAAAATCAATTTTAAAATTCCCCAAAAATTTAGTCAACTGGGGGTTCCAAGAATCCCAAATTTCATGATGGACCCCCTTTAATTTAATTGCCCCTGGTGGGCCCCGGAATTACCTTAAATGGTGTTCCCCAAGAACCCCGCTCCCCTGGGGGGGGTCAAGAAAACGTCTCCATGGTGTGCCCCCAAAAATAGTCCCCTGGTGTGCCCCCAAAAACAGCTCCAAATGGTGGCCCCAAGAAACCAACTCTTGGTGGGGCCCCAAAAAAGCGTTTCACTGTTTTGGGGGCAAGAAACACTCAATTTGGGGGGTCCCCAAAAATAAACCCCATGGTGGGTCCCAAAAGGGGAAAATCCCTCCACTGGTGGGCACTAAAAAAAAAATGCCCCTGGGTGCCCCAACAAACCCGCTCCCTGGTGGGCCCCAAGAATAAAATTCCCCTGGTCGGGTCCAAGAATTTAATTCCCGGTGGGCCCCAAAAAATCGTCTCACTGGGTGGGCATAAGAATCAACTGACTGGGGAAACCCAAAAAAAACCAGTCCAAATGGGGGGCCCAAAAAATCAACTTCAATGGGGGCTTTCCCAAAAATCACTTCACGGTGGGCCCAAAACAGGTCAAACCCCGGGGGACCCAAAAAAAATCAATTTTAAAATGGTAGACTCAAGGAAAACAACTATTTTCTAGTAGACCCAAAAAAATTAAAATCCACTGGTGGGGGGCCCTGAATTAACTGCCGGGGGGGCCCAAGAAAACACCCCACTGGGTGGGGCCCCAAAAATCACCCCCACTGGTGGAAGCAAAAAATCAGCTTCCCTCGTGGACTCCCGGTCCTCCCCGGCAGTCACCAGCCACCCCTCCGCCCCTTTCCAAACAGAGGGAAATGCTAATTGTCTTAAAATTTTGGGTGAAAACCCCCATATCCACATGGAACTACTTTTAGTGGGAGTGCAGTGTCACAATCAAACCTTACATAAACCAAGTATTTTAGCAAACAAAGGAGGGGGTCACATGGGTCTTTGGGATTTTTCAGGGTTTTGAAGGGGCCCCTTTCCCCCCAGCTGGGCCCTTGTTGGTCCCCCAAACCCCAGCCAAATTTCCCTTTTTCTTGTGAACAAAGGGCTCCCCATCACCCCCCAGTTTTTCTGGGGACCCCCTTCCATGGGGCCAAGCCCTTTAAACACTAGCAAATTTTTCCCACCAAATGAATATGTCCTGATGAGCAGTAAATAGAAACCCCCTTAAAACCCCCCTATTGTTGCCCCCTTTTACCCGACCCAAAATTTAAACCTGCAGGTTTAGGGAGGAGGACCCCCGGGGACCGACATCTTTATGGGAGCCTCATAGTGGGAAAAAGCCTTTTAAAATTTACTTTTTTTTGGGCCAAAAGCGGGGTGCCCCCAAGGGGGAGCACTTTGCATATAAAGAGGACCAACCCTGCAAAAGAGCTGTGTAAATCCACTTGCAGGAACCTCTAGTTTGACAATATGAAGAGAAGCAGAGGATGCCAACCTCTATAAATATATGTCATACTGTTAACCAGACGAAAATATGTACCAATTTAATTGCATACAATGAAATTGTAAGAAAAAATTTTAATCCTAATAGGAAAAAATTTTTTCCCATTGAAGGTCAGAAAAATGAAAATTTTGGGGATTGACACAATTAAAAAAAGATCTACTGAAGTTAGCGGATTGGTCACCTGGATGAATATTATGTCCTGGTTATTCTATAACCCCATTTATATAAAAAGTTGGCTGCAAGCTCTATACCTAAGCCTTGTCCAAGTTTTGAGCCCCGGACGTCGTTTTGGAAAACAAAAGGGGGTGGGTTCTGGGTCGAAATCAATTGTGGAATTATTAAATCCCATTTATTAATTGCCAATTTGCGGGTCTTAAACATTCCTCCCCTAATTTTGGTTTCTCCACCCCTCTTAAAATTTTTTCTGTGCTTATCATTTGGGAAAGAGCTGCACCGAGCCAAACATCATCAGAAATAACAGAGAGGGGGATCCAGGGAAAAAATCCCAAAAAATGGGGCACCCCTACTGATGCCCCCTAATCAAAATTTCCCAGCAAGGTTTTTTCTCCAAAATGGCCCCCCCTGATGCCACCAACCCCTATCCCACGCTAGGGGGCCAAACTTCTCCAAAAAAGGTCCCCCTATGATGGGCCCCCAACCCTATCCCAGGCCCGGCTTCTTCTCCAAAAATGACCCACATGTGCCCTTCCCCACTTTCCCCCTGGGGTTTTTCTTCAAAATAACCCCAATTTTGATGCCCCAAACCAATCCCAGGGCCCGGTTTTTCTCCAAAACGGGGCCCCTATGATGCCAAACCCAATTCCCCCACCGGCAAAGGGTTTTTCCCAAAAATTGGGCCCCCCAAAGTGCCACCCTTCCCCCCCCACATTGGGGGTTTTTCTTCAAAACCCGGGCCCCTAAAGATGCACCAAACCCCCTTCCCTACCGGGATTCTTTTTTCCCAAAAATGGACCCACTAAAATCGCCAAAAAAACCCCAAACCCAAGCCAAGGGCTTTTTTTCTAAAAATGGACCCTACCTTTTTGATGCCACCAACCCCCCCCCCAGGCACAGTGTTCTTCTTTTAAATGAACCCAAAAGATTTCCACCAACCCCCTTTTATTCCCGGGTTCTTCTCAAAAAAAAGACCCCTACTAACCACACCCAACCCCCTTCCCGGAAAAGGGTTTTCTCCAAAACTTTGGGTCCACCAATGCCAAACCCCATTCCCCCGCCCCGGGGGTTTTTTTTCCCAAATGGGCCCAATATTTATGCCACCATTCCCCCCCCTTTTTTCCCCCCAAGGGAACCTTTTTTCTCAAAAATGGGACCCCAATACCCAAAACCTCCCCATCCCCAACCCCGTTATTTTCTCCCAAAAGGACCCCCCTTGATGCCAACCAAATTTCCCCAACCGGGGTTCTTCTCCAAAACTGGACCCTACTACTGATGCCACCAACCGCCATCCCATGGCACAGTGTTCTTCTCCAAAACTAGACCCCAATACTGATGCCACCATCCCCCATCCCATGCCCTTTGGTTCTTCTCCAAAACAAGACCCCACTACTGATGCCACCAACCCCCATCCCACACTATGGGATGTCTTCATGCACCTTACCCCCTTTCCATCGGTTTTGACTCTCCATCAGGCTCCTCACATATCATCTTTCCGTAGGGCGGTGATAGCCAATCCATGACTCTTATGTGGTTGCAAAACTACATTTTCCAGCATGCCTTGACCGCGATAGGACAGAGAATCCTGTCAAAGACCTGGAAAGTTTCTTCTCACCTGTCAGAGGTGGCAACAAAGCTGAGAACTATTTAGCTACAATTTAATGGGAGCAGTATGAGACCGTATACAGTGATCTCCCCCTTGTGGTGGCTTCAGGCAGGACAAATTTTCATCATTCCTCTCAGCTGTCTCAGTGCAGCAGATTTGGAGCACTGTGTCAGGAAAATTAAACCCTTACTGACATTTGACGTACTGTTACGTCATAATGTCAGTAAGGAGGTATGCAGCGGGCTCACACATTGACACAACCGACACCTGTTGCTATTAGCTGGGATCGGAGACGGCTCTGCTCCCGGCTGTTTAACCCTTTAGACGCCACTGAGTGATAATGACAGTGACAGCGGCCGCGGCATCTAAATGAACGAGGAATTATCGGCCCCCAAATGAGATTGGGGGGGCTGGCACTTGCCATGGCAACCGGAAGCCAAATGAAGACCATCAAAGCTGCCATGTTATTTTATTTTTCTGTTTTTCAGGTGTTTATGGCACTTTTTTACCCTTTCGCAAAATCTTATCTTGCGAAACGTGTCAAAGGGATCACGTCCCATAGTGGTCAAGTACCCTAGGGGGACTACAAGTATGATATAAAAAAAAAAAAAAAGTTATTAAGAAATATTAAAAGCTCAAATCGCCTCCCTTTTGCCAATTTACAAATAAAAAAAACAAACTTACAAAAAAATTGGTTTCATTTCCCCTCAATTTTGGGAAATTTTAAAAGTGAAAAAAAATGTTTTGTCCAAAATTTAAAACCCAAAAAGGATTTCACCCCACCCCCAAAAAAAAGGGAAGCCCTCTTTTCAGGTCCATAGGGGGACCCCAAAAAAGTTATTTGGAGCAGAAAACCCAGGGGTCGCTGGTAAATTTCCCCCAAAAATTTTGGTTTAATTTAAAAAATTAAAAACGAAAACCCAAACATATTTGGTTTCCCCCGGGAATTGAAACCGCCAAAGGGAATACAGCCAATTCCCAGAAAAACAAAACCCCGGTACAGGGGAACGCTGTGTTCTCCATTTGTTCTTTTGGGGTTCCCAGTAAAAGGGGAAGCTGTGTTTTTCCATTCTTTTTATGGGGGGTTCCCAGTACAGGGGGGCTGGTCTTTTTTTATTTCCCCTAAAAAATTTTCCCCTTTTCTATGGGATTTCCCCGTACGGGGGGGCGCTGTGTTCTTTTTTTTATTTCTGTTTTTTTGGGATTTCCCCATTTACAGGGAGCGTTGTTTTCCTTAAAAACATTTTTTCCTTTTTTTGGGATTTCCCCAAAGTACAGGGGAGCCTTTTGTTTTCCTTTCTTTTTTGGGATTTTCCCAGTACGGGGGGGCGCTGTGTTCCCCAATTCTGTTCTTTTGGGAGTTCCAGGGGACCCCAGGGGCCGAAGGGCGCTGTGTTCCCCATTCTTTTCTAGGGAAAATTTCCCTTTACAGGGGGACTGTTTCCTTTGTTTTTTCCATTCCCCTTTTTCTATTGGAATTTTTCCCAGTAAAGGGGAGCCTGTGTTCTCCTTTTCTTTCTAGGGGATTTCCCCAGTACGGGGGGGAGCGTGTGTTCTCTTCCATTTTGTTTCCAAATGGAGTTAAAGGGAACCCAGAGGGAGCGGGGTGTTCCCCATTCTGTTTTTATGGGGTTCCCAGTAAAGGGGCGCTGTTTCTCCATTTGTTTATGGGATTTTCCGTAAAGGGGGAGCGCTGTGTTTTTCCCCTTTTCTTTTCTAGGGGATTTTCCAGTCCCAGGGTGCAGGGTTTCATTCCTTTTCTTTTACTATGGAAAGTTCCAGTACAGAGGGCCCCTGGTTCCCCAATTTCTTTTCCTAGGGGGATTTTCCCAGTAAGGGGGGGCGCGGGTTTTCCTTTCCATTTGTTTATGGGGTTTCCCAGAAAAGGGGAAAGAAAAACCTTAGTTTTCTTCCCAAATAAATTTTCTTTTTTTTAGGGGGTTTCCCAGTACAGGGGGCACTGAGTCCTTCCATTTGTTTTTTGGGAAAATTCCCAGTACGGGGAAGACTGAGTCCTTTCCTTTCTGTTCTAGGGGAGAAGTTTTTCCCATTTTTAAAGGGGGAGAAATGAGTCCCCCTCCTTTTGGGTGCCCTTCTTGGAAATTTCCCGTACGGGGGAAGCACTATTTTTTTCCTCCCCTTTCTGTTCTAGGAAAAACCCGTACGGGGACCCGAAATTTTCCTTTTTTACAAAAAGGGGGGTCGTCCCCAAAATGGAGCCCATATGTAAACCAGTCTTTTTTTAAAGCCGACACTTTCAGGGCTGGGTTAAAAGAAGGTGGGGTCTCAGAGGGGGGGCCCCTTTCCTTATCTACCCTTATTCCCTTAAAAAGTCTATGGTGGAAACCCCCCTTTTAAAGTCTTTTTTCTGTTTCTAAAAAAGTGTGCCTTATTGTTGCAGACAGGAGGTTTATTATACCTCGCAGATATCACATGCAGCGTTCAGCTTCCATTTCATTGTTTTTCGTAATGATGTTCTAATAAAACTCGCCGTGTAATTAGCAGATCAGGACGACAAGTCTAGAGAGGCAGAACCGCTTTGTTCTGGGGGAAATTTTTAGGCCCCTCATTCTTTTTTATCACCGTTGTGCGCCTCCTCCCCCGACACTGAGGGGGTTTTCCCCTTTCATTTACAAATAAAATTTACCCCCAAAAATTTAACAAAAATCCAGAAAAAAAAAACCCCGACACAGTGTGGTTTTTTTTTAACCCCAGTCCCGGGGGTGGGGCACGATAGGACTCTCTTCTTTTTGCCGATATCATGTCTGCCCCCCCCAGAACTGAAAAAACTTAAAGGGGAATCGGGGGCAAGGGCTGCAAGCCCGAATGTTTTTAAAAAAACTAAACCAAAATATTGGTCAAAAATTTGCAAATTAAAAAGTTTGGGGGCCCTTTTTTTTAAAAGAGTCTGCAGTTTTTTTCCTTTTGATATTTTTCCAACCCCCTTTTTATGGGCGGGATTTAGCTCCCTTTAGGTCGGTTTTTGGGTACAGACCTGTTTTGATCTCTATTTATAGGTTCCAGCGTGGGTTTATATAGCTTTCCGAACCCCTGTTCAAACCTTTTTGATAGGGGTGCCAGCACGGGTTTCTTTTAGTAAAGACTGGGTTTATCTATCATGATAGGCTGCCCGGCGGGGTTTCTTTTCTACGGGCCCGGCTTCCCAAATGAAAACTAGTGGAAAAAGGGAAACACCCCCCCTGAATTCAAAATGAAACCAAGAAAAAAAGGACTGAGGTGAGATGAATCAAGGAGTGAGAAAACCCCTTTAACAGTGTCCTACCTATTTCCCAGATTTTCCCTTTGTTTTTGGGGGGCATTCCCGCTTCTCAGGTCACTATAGCTACGCCCGTTCAAAACTCTCCTGATAGACTGCCAAACAATGGTGGCTATAGTAAAAAAATTGTTTTTGATCTCTTCTGAAGGCTTCCGCAGGGGTTTCTATAAACTACCCGGAAACCCGTTTGATCTCTAAAGATAGGCTGCCCGCACTGGGGTTTGCTATAGCTACAGCCCCGTTTTGGGTCTCTCTTTATAGGCTGCCCGCACTGGTTTGTATTGCTACAGGGGCCTGTTCAAACTTCCTTTATAGGGGGTGCCAGCAATGGTTGGGTATAGCTTATCCCGTTCTATCTCTATGATAGGTGCCCGCATGGTTGCCTTTTGCCCACAACCTGGCTTTTCGGGAGCCTAGTGGAAAGCCAGTAAAAAAATTCCCCGAATTCAAAATGAAACCAAAAAAAGGGATGTGGTGGAGGAATCAGTGTGTGAGACAACCCCCTTTTAAAATTTTCATTCTACCAAATTAGGCCAATGTATGGGAAAAATGTTTGGTCTAAAAATCACTTTGCTGCCCATAGCAACCCAAACAGAGCCGCCCAAAAAGGGGATTTCTTTTTTATGTTGGAAAAGAAAGGGCGCTTTCTGATTTGGGCGCTTGAGCTCTGATTGGTTGCTAAAGGGCAAACCCAAATGAGTTTTGACCCGGACAGTTTTTTTTTTCATGGGCCCTTTGTGTTGGTTTAAATAAAACCTTTTTCGGTCAAAAAATGGGAAAAAAATTTGGTTTTAGACATCCCAAACCCGAATTTTTTCTCTAACCCCTCCATCAAATGTAACCCCCGGGGGTTTTTTACCTTTTGGGGTTGCCGTGGTAAACGGGCGCTACTGGGCCCCGAACTGAAAGGGGGCCCAAAAAAAACTTTTGCCAAAAGAAGAAGAGACCAGAATTGTAAATCACTCTTGGTAACTGGGGGCCCCATCTACCTTTTTGCCCTAGGGCCAAGAAGCTTTAGGTTACCCCCTTTTTGAACATAAAAACTTAAATTGGGGTTGGGGGTTCCTATGTTATGGGAATTGGACGTGACATCGGAGGTGACTCGCAATGTTTACATTAAAGTAAAAAAACATTTCTTTCGGTTTTTTTTATATTGTCCTATGAAATGTTTTTATCGAATGTTTAGAAAAAAGTTTATTAAATTTTTATGAAATTGAAACTGAACCGAACTTTTAAGTTCGGGGTTTGAGTAAAGTTCTAGTTCTTTGGGGGAATTTTTTATTTTTTTTTCAAACGGCTTTTTGGGACTTTTGGCCCCATCCAATCACCTTTTTTACACTTTTGGCGGGAATCCCAAACACCCTTTTTTCACTTTTGGGGCCGGGGGATCCCCAAAAACCTTTCTCCCCTTTTGGCGGGACATCCAAAACCCAAAACCTTTTCCCTAACACTTTTGGCCGGGCCCTTTAATCACCCTTTTCGGGGGACCCTTTTGGTCGGGGGAAACAATTTACCTTTCTGCCCCTCTTGGTGGCCATCCAATCACCTTTCTCACTTTGGGGCCCTCCAATCACCTTTTTTTTTTTTCCCCCTGGTTTCGGCCCCTCCAAATTTTTAACCTTTCACCACTATTTTTGGGGGACCAAACCAAACACCTTTTCCTCCTACCCCTTTCCCTTTTGGGGGGACCAAAACCCTTTTTTAACTTTTCCTAAACCCCCCCCTTTTTTGCCCCCCCCTCCAAACACCCCTTTTCCCCCCACAATTTTTTCTTTTGGGGCCCCCTCCAAACAAACCTTTTTCTTTTCTCCCCCCAATTTTTTTTTGGGGCCTCCTTTCAAATTTCCCCCCTTTCTCACTTTTGGCGGGCCCTCCAATCAACCCTTTTTCACTTTTGGGTTTTTTTCCGGCACCATCCAAACACCCCCTTTTCCCTCCCTATTTTCCTTTTTTCGGAAACAATCCCCCTTTTTGACTTTTTTGGGGCCATCCAATCACCCCTTTTTTCCCCTTTGGCGGCCCCTTAAAAACACCCTTTTTGCACTTTGGTCCCCACCCAATCAAAACCCTTTTTTCCCCTTTTGGCGCCATCCAAATAACCTTTTACCTAACAATTTTTTCGCCCTCAATCACCTTTCTGCATTTTTTGGCCCCATCCCCAAACACCTTTCCCGCAATTTTGGCGGCCCTTCCCAATAAATTTTTTCACTTTTTTTTGGGCCCTCAAATCAAACCTTTTTTCCCTTTTTGGGGCCCTCCCAAACATTTTCAGGGCCCCCCAAAGAAGTGTCCAAACCCAAAATTTCACGCTGGGTGTTGGGCTCTTCCTTTGGGTTCTAAAATCACCCCGGGGCCCTGTTTTATATATTTCCCCTGTATTGCCTTGTGAACGGCCCCTTTTAGCTCACTCTCTGTATGTAGAGGGTTTCTTTTTAGTTAGATAGCATTTTCCTTCCAATAAAACAAACAATAGTTAGGGAGTTTGGTATTTCTGGGTGCCAAACCTTTCCCCCACCCCAGAAGCTGTTATTTTTTGACAAATTTTCAGGTCAATAACCCTAAAATTCATGAAATTTGGAATTTTTTTATTATTTCAGGTGCTTGGATTTGTAAATTATACTCAGGACCAAAAGTTCTTTTTTGCAGTTTTGGGGGGGGAAAATTTTTTTTAAAAACGTTCCAAAAAACTCCTATTTCAAAGAAAATAATTTTTAAAAAGTGTTTGGTTGGTGAAAAATTTTCTGAGTGTAGAAAAATTCCCTTTTTGGGAGTTTTTGGGGGGTTTGGGGAATTGTATAAAACCAAACCCTTTTTAAACTCCTATGTGTCAAAAAAGGGGGTTTTGGGCCCCCCAGGATTTTCAGGGGGCCTTTTTAGCAGTTTACCCCTGCACTCCTAAGTACGCCCCCCTTTGCAAAACGTCCTCATTTTTCAGTTGCCAAATTTTAAAAAAATGAAGTTTTTTTTGCCCCTTTTTAGGCCAAAAATTTTCTTCACTAAGCTGTTCCCACTTGGTTTCTGTCTAAGGGGGGGTAAATTTCCGCTTCTTCCCCACCTGTAATAGGTATAAAAATTAAAACCAAAAACCTCTTCTCCCCTTGACTTTAATGGGTTTGAGTTTTAGTTCGAATAGAACCTCAAACGAAAAAGCACTAAATTTTGGGGTTCTAAAACCAAAATAGAATTTTTAAATGCCCCGATATCCTTTCTCCCATGTTATAGGGAACTGGACGTGATATAAGGGAGGGAAGGGGCGACATCTCAAAAACACCCTTCCCGGGTTCTTTTTGTCAAATTTTTATGTTTTAAAGGGGAAATTTGGGGGTGACATCGGAGGTAGTAGTAAAGGGTTTTTTTTCACGTTTATGTCACTTGCGGTTTCTTCGTGTTACTCCTATGTTATTGGAATTTGATGTGACGTTCGGCCGGATTGCGGTCTTACGTCAAAATTGAAAATTTATTATGGTTTTTTATAAACTCCTTTTGTTATGGTAATTGGGGCGTGAAACGGAAAGGGGACTCGTAAATCTTAACGTCCCCTCCAAATTATTTGGGTTTTTTATATTGTCCCATGTTATGGAATTTTGGGCGTGATTAAAAGACAGGAAGCTCGGGCGTCTCGCATTTACTTCCCGGGTTTTTTTTTGTTTCTTCTATTTTTATGGTAATTTTTTGGGGAAATCAGGGTGAATCACCAAAAGTTTTCTCCCCCAAAAATCATTAACAGCATTTATGGGCCCCCGGGGGGCTGTGCATTTGGGCCCCCAACAAAACATAACAACTGGGCAGTTTTTAAATTTTTTAAATGGCAAAACATTGAGTATAACCCAAACCCCTGTAATAGGGACCACATAAATGGTCAGGGGAAATAGTATCCGGCTAAAGGGAAAAACGTCATCACCTTGGGCAAAATTGGTGGGTACCCAGGCGGGCCACCTGAGCTCATGGGACCTTTGGGCAGCTGCCTACCCTGCCCAATGGAAAAGACGTACCTGTGCTTCTCCATCCATGGACTCATTGATTGGATGATTCAGCGGGTTAGTCATTGATTCATCCATTGATTCGTTCCTTCAGTCATTGCCTGAAGTAGAGATAGTTTTCGGAGATTCCTGTCCCATTCCACAAGCTGGAGCTCGTAAGGAGTATAAAGAGCGGTAATATATACTTAGGTGCTAATCACATTACAGCTGCTGGTGATAAAATGTCAGCTGCTATCACTCACCCGTGGAGGGAAGGGGCTTGAGTGATGCGCCCAGCCTTGGGAAATTCTGTGATTGATGTATAATACAAAACACTATTGGCTTCATGTTTCTAACACAAAGCTCCAAATCCGCTGTTAAATGATACGATTGTGTCCGCCTGCAGCCACCACTAGGGGGAGCTCAAGAGACTGTTGCAGACTGATTTATTTCTGGCTCTTGCACTGTGGCAGCCACATGCAGAAGCCGTGTGTCATGGATGGGGATCTCAATTTTGACCCTATTTCAGCTTCAGGTTAAATTTGACACAATTTCAAACTCATTAGTTCAGGCCAACCAAAATCCATTTTTTGGTGAAAAATCAACCCCAAAAAAATCACCCCTTTAATACACTAAAACCTCTTAAACAACCTTATCTTAGGGTTACGGTTGATTTTTTTGTATGATTTTCCCCCCAAAATTAATTTGGACCAAAAGGATCTTCCCTAAAAATCTACGGTGGGAATACCCCATTTAACTTACGGATCCGGCGACAAAATGTTCCTGTTGTTACCTAACTTCTGATCCGAAGTCCCCTCTGATATCACTTCCAGTTGCCTCACTATAGGCCCAAATTTATGGTAAGTGGAAGTGATATCAGACTGGCAATTAAGCCATAATGTGAAATCCAAGTCAAGTTGCAGAACCAGTCAGGTAACCCCCTATAGGCCGTTAAAGATCCCAAACTCTAAGCTAAAATTAGGGTTAAGGTTTTGCTAAGTGTAAAATGGTTAGTGTTAAACATAACGCTTTCTGATATGTTTTAATATTAACATAAGTAAATATAAAGGGTTAACTAAGCATCTTGTAGACATTCATCATGAAAGTTGTAAAATTACAGGAAATTGTAGGAATTGTAGACATTCACATTTCATCAAGCATAGAGCTATTTTAGTGATGGGGGCTGGAACTGTCTAGAAGTGGTGAATAGGATATTTTGATATATATATATATATATATATATATATATATATATATATATATTATATATATATATATATATATATATATATATATATATATATATATATATATATATATATATATATATATATATATATACAATAACTAATGAACTGTTTGATACGCCTATTTTTACTGTATATGACAGAAAATGGATAAATAGGAGGGACCATGGGGGAAGACATGGTGAGGTGGAACAATGACGCATGCAAGATAGTGCACTGAATGAAGGTCAGATCAGGACGACAGACCAACCCACACTCACAAAGGTCCAATATACAAAACTAGAAAATAATTAGTGTAAGCTACAATTTCTATAATTTCCTGTAATTTTGCAACTTTCATGAAGAATGCAATAAATCTCCAAATTTTTATAAGACATTATTGTCAGTCCTGTGATAGCCTGAAGAAGACCCTAAACATATACTTATAGTTTCATCTTAATCCCTTACCGACAATGGACGTATGGCTACGTCCTGTTGTTGGTGAGATTGTATGTGGCGGAATTACATAGGAAGCAGGTGCCCACTGCTCATTACAACTGACACCCGCCGCTTACAGCAGGGAATGAAGCAGGCTCAGATTCTGGTTGATTAACCCTTTAGAAGCCTTTGCAAGTCAGGTCAGGACAGGCAGCAAAGGTTCGTGGTCGGGAAACATAGCAAAGGGACTGGAACACGGTAGAACAATAATGCTATCAGGAACGCTTTCTCTATGGCTTAGAGCACTGTAGATATGGTCGGGACGTGGGGGAGGAGTCCATAACATATAGAGTCAGCGCCCAGCAATTAGCCCATGACAGCGCCCTGGCCCTTTAATGCTCAGAGAGCCGGCACGTGTCTGGAGCGCTCACATCGGCCAGCAGAGGAGCACAGAAGAGCAGGAGCGTGGCTAGGTGAGTACCTGCCAGCAGAACGAGCGTGCCCACAGCCAAACATGCGGACTGCAGTGCCACCAGTACCCAGAAATGTGCAGGAAGAGGGGACACGGGTGCGCTCACAGCCCGATATGCGGGTTGTGGTGCTGCCCATGACAATAATTTCCCAAAAATATAAAATTATCTCCTATAAAATGTAGTTAAAATTAATATCATCTAAAATTTATTTTAAATTAAATAATATAAATTAATGAAACCCATACATCTGCCATAAATGCTGTTCTCAATGGACTATTTTAGCAGACATTATCAAATGCTGGCATTCATTTATACACATGTTTGGTGCATTACTAATGTGACAAAGTACTGTGGCATGCCAAACATATACACTAGGGGCGACATGTATGACAACTGTCTAGGTCTAAAATTCACTTTGTTGCCCATAACAACCAATCAGAGCGCCCCTTTTATTTTTCCAGAGCACTATATGAAATGAAAGGGGCACTTTGTTTGGGTGCTATGGGCAGCGAAGGGAGTTTTAGACCTGGACAGTTTTCATACATGGGGCCCTAGGCGCCTCAAACCTTAGGCGCCATTTATGAGCACACATTCAGCACTTTCATGTATTCATGCGCATTATGCACTGAAAAAAAGAAGCCAGAAATTATGTTGAGGCATCAAGTTGCATACATGTCGTCCTATGTGACTAAGTTGATAAAACCCATAAAATAATAAAATGGTATGTAACAAAGTGGAACGAACCAAATAAAATAGTAGAACTGTATGTAACATAGTGGGGAAAAAAACATAAAATATTGGAACCTTATGTGACAAAGTGGAATTAACCATCTAAAATAACAATAGAAAAGAACAATGTAACAAAGTGGAATGAACCATCTAAAATAATAGAACCCTGTGTAACAAAGTGGAATGAACCATCTAACATAATAGAACCTTATGTAACAAAGTGGAATGAACTATATAAAATAATAGAACCCTATGTGACAAAGTGGAAAGAACCATATAAAATAATAGAACCCTATGTAACAAAGGGGAATGAACCATATAAAATAATAGAACCCTATGTAACAAAGTGGAATGAATCATATAAAATAATAGAACCCTATGTAACAAAGTGGAATGAACCATATAAAATAATAGAGCCCTATGTAAGAAAGTGGAATGAACCATCTAAAATAATAGAACCCTATGCAACAAAGGGGAATGAACCATCTAACATAATAGAACCCTATGTAACAAAGGGGAATGAACCATCTAAAATAATAGAACCCTATGTAACAAAGTGGAATGAACCATCTAAAATAATAGAACCCTATGTAACAAAGTGGAATGAACTATATAAAATAATAGAGCCCTATGTAACAATGTGGAATGAACCATGTAAAATTCTGGACCCCTATGTAACAAATGTTCAGAATTTGGAGGCTTCTTCTTCATCTCATATCTGACAAAACGGACAATGATCAAACTAACAAAAATGACAGGAGAACTCTCTTGGCTCCACACAAATGACCCTCAAAGACCAAAGAAAATCTGAAAGTTTGGCCGCCGAGTTCCTTACGTAGACTGACACGTCGCACGGGAAGAGTGACACAGAGCTGTCGCCCGGGGCGAGGGGCGATGGCGTCAGAGTCGCCGTCCGGACACCATGACATTAATGTGTGCTAATGTCTGACCTTTCCTGTGACAGATCTGGATGGTGTGATTGTCGCACTCCACGACCGGACGAGCCGCCCTCCACCCAAATGAAGGAACTGACTCTAATTATTATTGATTAACCTACTTACAGAAAAGGGGGAAGACGTGGAGAAGGAGTCTGCTATGATATGTGTAATAATATGTGAGCCTATGTGACAGTTACATGCTATAGATGGCGGTAGAGTCAGTATATGGTGATGTATGGATGCACTATAGTCAATATATGAGGATATATATGGGCAGTATAGTCAGTATATGATGTTGTATGGATGTACTATAGTCAATATATGAGGATATATATGGGCAGTATAGTCAGTATATGATGTTGTATAGGGGCATTATAGTCAATATATGAGGATATACATGGACAGTATAGTCAGTATATGATGATTTATAGGAGCTGAATAGTCACTATATGATGATGTATAGGAGCAGTATAGTCAATATATGATGATTTATAGGAGCTGTATAGTCACTATATGAGGATATATATGGGCAGTATAGCCATTTGGTGTGGGATAGGGGCAGGTATTTGTACATGATGTTGTATTGGGGGATTATAGATACATGCCAACCCTTCCCCGGTTTTTTTTGGGGGGGGGGGGTCCCCTATTTGGGGTTCCCCCCCCCCCCCCTCCCGGGGGGGTTGGGATTCCTCCGCCCCCAGCAGGCCGCGCGCCCGCTTTAAACCCCCCCGGATTTTCGCTGGGGCAGGGGAAGGAGGAGGGATCGCTCCCTCCTCCCCCCTCCCCCTGTATGTCCCGGGGCCGGTGGGTTTTTGGGGCCGCACATACAGGTCAGCGGCGCAGGGGAAAGTGACGCGCGGCTCCAGGGGGGGGACGCGCGGGCTGCTCTCAATTCCCCCCGCGCCGTTTAGGAGAATCGATCGGGAGCTGGGAGCGCAAACAGGAAACCTGGTGAGGGAAGTGGATTTTTTTTTTTATTTTTATTAGCTTTTAGGGGGGGGAGATCTGCCTGGAACAATGGGGGGACTACCCGGAACAGAGGGGGGGCAACTACCTGGCAAAAGAGGGGGGCAACTACCCGGGGAACAGGGGGGGGGCATTTTACCCCCGGGGAACAAAGGGGGCACTACCTTTGGAAAAAAATGGGGGCTTTTTCCTGGCAACCGAGGGGACATCCACTGGCAACAATGGGGGCTTCCCTTTCCCGGCAACAAAAAGGGGGGCATCTACCTGGGGAAAAAGAGGGGGAAACTTCCTGGCAACAGAGGGGGCATCTACCTGGCAAAAAGAGGGGGGACCCTTACCTGGGAACCAGAGGGGACAAATACCCGGGGGAAAAAATGGGGGCTCTTCCTGGCAAAAAAGAGGGGGGACTACCTGGCAACAGAGGGGAAAATCTTTTGGCAAAGAGGGGGCACTTAAAAAGGCAACAAAAGGGGACACTTCCTGGGAAAAAAATGGGGGGACTACCTTTGGGAACAGGGGGGCAAAATACCTGGGCAACAGAGGGGGGCATCTTTTGGCAAAAAGAGGGGAAAATCTACCTGGCAAAAAAGGGGGCATCACCTGGAACAGAGGGGACACTACCTGGAACAGAGGGGGGAATTTTTACCCGGCAAAAGAGGGGGCACTACCCGGCAACAATGGGGGTCTTCCCGGCAACAGAGGGGGGGCATCTACATGGCAACAGAGGGGGGAATTTTTTTGGCAACAGAGGGGAACCCTCTACCTGGCAACAGAGGGGACTTTCCTGGCAAAAAGAGGGGACAATAACCCGGCAAAAGAGGGGCACTACCCGGCAAACCCAAAGGGGGCTCTTTCCCGGGAACAGAGGGGGCACTACTGGCAAAAGAGGGGACCTTCCTGGCAACAGAAAGGGGGGACTACCTGGCAACGAGGGGGGCACTACCTGGGAACAAGGGGGGCCCCTAACCCGGGAAAAAGAGGGGGCAAAATTCCCGGCAAAAGAGGGGGGATCTACCTGGCAAAAAGAGGGGCATCAACCCGGGCAAAAGAGGGGGGCACTACCCCGGCAACCGAGGGGGCATTTACCTGGGGAACAGAGGGGGCATCTACCCGGCAACAATGGGGGCTTTTCCCGGCAACGAGGGGACATCTCCTGGCAACAGAGGGGGCACCACTGGAAAAAGAGGGGACATCCTTCCCCGGCAACAGGGGGGGCACTACCTGGCAAAAAAGAGGGGGGCACTACCTGGCAACAGAGGGGCACTAAAATTTGGGAACAAAGGGGGGACTACCCGGCAAAGAGGGGGCATTTAAACCCGGGGAACAGGGGGGCCCATCTGGCAACCCGAGGGGGTCTTCCTGGCAACAGAGGGGGCAAATACCCGGCAACAGGGGGAAAAATTTCCCGGCCCAAAAGAGGGGGCCCACCTGGGCAACAAAAGGGGACATACCCGGGAACAATGGGGGGAATATTTGGGAAAAAGAGGGGGGAAAATACCCGGCAACAAGGGGGAAATCTACCCGGGAACAGAGGGGAATCTACCCGGCAACAAGGGGGGGGCATCCCCCTGGCACAGAGGGGGGCCCCCCCTGGCAACAGAGGGGAATCTACCCGGCAAAAAAGGGGGGGGACATCTACCTGGCCCCCAGAGGGGGGGATCTACTGGCAAACCCGAGGGGGGGACTACCTGGCAACAAGGGGGCATACCTGGGGAACAGAGGGGGCAATACCTGGCAACGAGGGGGCAATACCTGGCAAAAAGAGGGGGACACTACCTGGCAACAATGGGGGCTTTCCTGGCAACAGAGGGGGCATACCCGGCAAAAAGAGGGGACAAACTAAATGGGAAAGGGGGGGACTACTGGCAAAAAGAGGGGACACAAACCTGGAACAATGGGGGCACTACCCGGCAAAAGAGGGGGGAAAATACCTGGCAAAAAGAGGGGGGCCCTCTACCTGGCAACAAAAGGGGGGCATTTTACCTGGCCCAAAAGGGGGGCATCACTGGCAACAGGGGGGACACTACCCGGGGAACAGAGGGGAATCTACGGGGAAAAAGAGGGGACATCTACTGGAAAAAGGGGGGTTTTTTGGCAAAAATGGGGGTCTTCCTGGCAACAGAGGGGACCCTTACCTGGCAACAGAGGGGGGAAACTACCTGGGAAAAAAGAAAGGGGGAAATTTCCTGGAACAGAGGGGGGCCCCTACCTGGCAACAAAAAGGGGGGGCACTACCTGGCAAAAAGAGGGGGGCAATACCCGGCAAAATTTGGGGGGTCTTATGGCAAAAAGGGGGGGCACTACCTGGCAAAAAGAGGGGGGAAAATACTGGCAACAAAGGGGGGGACTACCTGAAAAAAGAGGGGGGAAATACCTGGCAAAAAGGGGGACATCTACCTGGCAACAGAGGGGACATCTTTCCTGGCCAAAAGAGGGGGGATTTACCCGGCAACCCGAAGGGGGCCCCTACCTGGCAAAGAGGGGACATTTAAATGACAACGGGGGGGGACAAACTTTCCCGGCAAAAGAGGGGGCATCTACCCGGCAACAGAGGGGGGACTCCTGGCAACAAAAGGGGGGACTACCCCGGGCAACAAAGGGGGCATCCCGGCAACGAGGGGGGAAAACCCCGGAACAGGGGGACCCTTGGCAACAGAGGGGAAAACTACCTGGCAACAAAAGGGGGCCCCTTCCTGGCAACAGAGGGGGACTACGGGGAAAGGGGGGGACATCTACCCGGAACAGAGGGGGGATACCTGGCAACAGAGGGGGGCACTACCTGGCAACAATGGGGGGGACTTTCCTGGCAAACAGAGGGGGCAACTACCTGGCAAAAGAGTGGGGAAATCTACCTGGCCCAAAAAGAGGGGACATCTAACCGGCAAACAGGGGGGGGCATCACCTTTGGGAAAAGGGGGGGACACTACCTTTGGGAACAGAGGGGGGAAACTTTCCTGGCAACAGGGGGACAAATTTCCTGGCAACGAGGGGGGCATCACCCCGGCAAAGAGGGGAAAACTACCTGGGGAAAGAGGGGACTTTTACCCGGCAAAAAGAGGGGGGAAATTTCCTGGCAACAGAGGGGGGATCACCTGGGAAAAAATGGGGGCTCTTCCCGGGAACAGAGGGGACATTATTTGGGAAAAGAGGGGGCTACCTGGCAAAAAGAGGGGAATCTACCTGGCAACAGAGGGGGGGACTACCCGGGCCAAAAAGGGGACACTACCTGGAACAGGGGGAAATTTCCTTTTGGAAACAATGGGGGTTTTTCCTGGGAAAGAGGGGGGGACTACCTGGGAAAAAGAGGGGGGCACTTTCCTGGGGAACAATGGGGGCAATACCTGGGACAGAGGGGGAAAATACCCGGCAACAGGGGGGACATCTAAATGGCAACCCAGGGGACATCTACCCGGGAAAAAAAAGAGGGGGATCAAAATGGCAACAGAGGGGACACTAAACCCGGGCCCAAAAGAGGGGGGAATTTTCGGAAAAAGGGGGGGACATTTTACCCGGGGAACAGGGGGGGCAATTTTACCTGGCAACAGGGGGGGGCCCCCTACCCGGCAACAATGGGGGCACTCCCCGGCAACAATGGGGGCACTTTCCTTTGGGAAAAGGGGGCAAATAACCCGGGAACAAGGGGGGGCCTACCTGGCAACCGAGGGGACACTACCTTTTTGGGAAAAAAAGGGGGCCCTTTCCCGGCAACAGAGGGGGCACTACCTGGCAACAAAAGGGGACATTACTGGAAAAGGGGGGACTACCTGGCAACAAAGGGGGCACTACCTGGCAAAAAAATGGGGGCCACTACCCGGAAAAGAAAGGGGGCAACTACCCGGCAACAGAGGGGGGCATTTACCCGGAAAAGGGGGGAAATTACCCCGGCAACAGAGGGGGCATTTACCAGGCAACAGAGGGGCACTACTGGCAACAGAGGGGACATTACCCGGCAACAGAGGGGGGCATCTACCTGGCAAAGAGGGGGAAAATTCCTGGCAACAATGGGGGTCTTCCTTTGGGAAAAAAAGGGGACATTTTCCTGGGAAAAGAGGGGGGCCCTTTACCTGGCAAAAAGAGGGGACATCTTTCCTGGCCAAAAGAGGGGGGGACTACCCGGAACGAAGGGGGGCACTTTCCTGGAAAAAGGGGACACTACCTTTGGGAAAAATGGGGGCTCTTCCTGGCAAAAAGGGGGGGCAAATACCCGGCAAAAGAGGGGAATCTACCTGGGGAAAAAAGAGGGGGCACTAATGGCAAAAAAAAGGGGGGGCACTTTCCCGGGGAACAATGGGGGGGGAAATAATGGCAAAAAGAGGGGGCAAAAAACCCCCGGCCCAAAAAAAGGAAGGGGGGGCATCTACCTGGGGAACCCGAGGGGGGCTCTACGGGGAACAGAGGGGGCAAACACTGGCAAAAGAGGGGGGCACTTCCCGGCAACAGAGGGGACATCCCCACCGGCAAAAGAGGGGGCATCTACCTTTTCAAAAAGAGGGGGCATTTTCCTGGCAACAATGGGGGGGTTTCTGGCAACAGAGGGGGGGGAAACTACCTGGCAACAGGGGGAATCTACCTGGCCCAAAAGAGGGGGCATAACCCGGCAAAAAAGGGGGGGAAAATACCTTTTGGGAACAGAGGGGACACTACCTGGCAACAATGGGGGTTTCCTGGGAAAAGAGGGGGCATCCCGGGAACAGAGGGGCCACTACCTTGGGGAAAAATGGGGGCACTACCTGGCAACAGGGGGGCAAAATACCTGGCAACAGAGGGGACATTACCTGGCAAAAGAGGGGACATCTACCCGGCAACCGAGGGGGCATCCCAACCCGGCAACAGAGGGGGGCCTACCTGGAAACAGAGGGGACATTTTTTTTTTTTCTGGGGGGGGAACAGAGGGGGCCTCTTTCCCCCGGGGGAAAAAGAGGGGGCATTTTACCTGGCAACCGAGGGGGCACTAACTTGGGGAACAATTGGGGGGACTTTCCTGGGGAACAATGGGGGACTACTGGGAACAGAGGGGGGGAATACCCGGGAACAGAGGGGGGGCCTACTGGAAAAATGGGGGTCTTCCCGGCAAAAAGGGGGGCACTCCTGGCCCAAAAGAGGGGAATCTACCCGGCCAAAAAGAGGGGGAAATACCTGGCAAAAAGAGGGGACAACCTTTGGGAAAAATGGGGCACTACCTGGCACCCCGAGGGGGGGAACTACCCGGCAAAAAGAGGGGGCATCCTTTCCCGGCAAAAATGGGGGCTCTTCCCGGCAAAAAGAGGGGAATTTACCTGGCACAGAGGGGACATCCAAACCCGGGGAAAAGAGGGGAATCTTCCTGGCAAAAGAGGGGGTCTTTCCCGGCAACAATGGGGGCCCCTTCCTGGCAAAAAGAGGGGCATCTACCCGGCAACAGAGGGGGCATTACCTGGCAAAAGAGGGGACTTCTACCTGGCAACAGAGGGGGGGAATACCTGGCAAACCCGAGGGGGGCATAAACCCGGCAACGGGGGGGAAACTACCTGGCAACAATGGGGGCTCTTTTCCCGGCAACAGAGGGGGCACTACTGGCAACAGAGGGGTTTTCCTGGGAAACAGAGGGGGCACTACCTGGCAAAAAGAGGGGGACACTAAAATGGGGAACAATGGGGGCACTACCTGGCAACAGAAGGGGGGAAATACCTGGCAAAAAGAGGGGGGCATCTACCTGGCAAACCCGAGGGGGGCATCTACCTGGCAAAAGAGGGGGGATCACCTGGCAAAAAGGGGGACACTTAAACCCGGGAACAGAGGGGGAAAAATTTCCCGGCCCAAAAGAGGGGAAACTACCCGGCAAACATGGGGGTCTTCCTGGCAAAAAGGGGGGGAAATTACCTGGCAACAGAGGGGGGGAAATTTCCTGGCAACAGAGGGGGGCACTACCCCGGCAACCCGAGGGGACACTTTCCCGGGGGAACAAAAGGGGGGACTACCCGGCCCAAAAGAAGGGGGGGATCTACCTGGCAACAAAAGGGGGCCCTATCTTGGGAACAATGGGGGGTCTTTCCCGGCAAAAGAGGGGGGGGACTACCCGGGAACCCGAGGGGAATCTACCCGGCAAAAAGAGGGGGATACCTGGAAAAAAAGAGGGGACACTACCTGGCAACAATGGGGGCCCCTTTCCTGGCAACAGAGGGGGGGAAAATACCTGGAAAAAGAGGGGGGCATCTAACCTGGCAAAAGAGGGGACATTTACCTGGAACAGAGGGGGCAATTTTACCCGGCAACAGAGGGGACACACCTGGCAAAAAGAGGGGGCATCTACCCGGCAACAGGGGGGGGAAAATCTTTGGCAACAGAGGGGGCATCTACCTGGCAAAAAGAGGGGGGGACTACCCCCCCCCGGCAACAAGGGGGCCCCTACCTGGGGAACAATGGGGGCACTACCCTGGCAAAAAGAGGGGGCAAATAGCTTTGGGAAAAAGAGGGGGGACTAGTGGCAAACAATGGGGGCACTACCTGGCAAAAATTTGGGGGACCTACCCGGCTAACAAAGGGGGGCAACCCCTTTCCTGGCTACAGAGGGGCATTTTCTTTGGGTACAAGGGGGGGTTTTACCTGCCTGTAAGGGGGACTTTCCCGCTTATGGGGGGGGTTTCTACCTGGTATAAGGGCAAACTTCCTGGCTTTCTTCCAAAGCCCTTATTTCAGTTAGGTTTGGGGTGGGTGTGGCTTTTTGAAAGGGGGGTGGCCCTTTCCCGGGAAAAATGGGGGGTTTTCCATGCAAAATTTTTTTCGCGGCGCGTACGCGCGACGCCGTCTGAAATCTCCCGCTTTTTCATTTTTAAAAGTTGGCAAATATGCCCTTTTTTAGTCATATATGGGGGATATATAGGACGTATAAATCAATAAAATGTGATGATTTTATTGGAGTGTATAGTCACTATATGAGATGTATAGGAGCGTATAGTCAAATTTTATGATGATGTATAGGGGCAGAATCAAATATTTGAGGATTTTTTATGGACAGATAGGGCAATATAGGGGATTTTAGGAGCAGTTTAGTCAGTATTTGATAATGTTACTTTGCCTTCCTAGGGCCCCGCTATAGCATTCCTAGCTACCTGGAGCCCACCCACAGCCCACCTAACCCGCCTACCCCGGGGGGTTGCTACTGCCTTTGGCTAACCCGGGGGTTACCTCAGTCTACCTACCTACCTAGCTATCTGGGGGCCCAGTACAAACCCACCTACCTAACTACCTGGGGCCTAGCTACGCCCACCTACTTACCCAGGGGTCTAGCTACAGCCTTCTAGTTTCCTGAGGCCTTTCCTACCTAGCTACCTGGGACATAGCTACAGGCCCACCTACCCGGAGTTAGCCCACAGCCTTTTAGCTACCCGAGGCCCAACCCAAACCCAGCTACCGGGGGCATAGGGTACAGCCCACCCACCCGGGTCTAGTACAGTCTACCTAAAATACCCGGCGCCCCTTTTTAATTTCCCCCTTTCCTAATGGGGTTTCCCCGGGGGCTTAAATTTTTTTTT
>JAODAL010040114.1:0-37262 GCA_025379985.1 Phyllomedusa bahiana
GACTATCGCCCGATGTCGATAGCCAACGTAATCGCTCAACACTAGCCATAATGACCATAGTTACCTTTGGGGGAAAAATGGAGATGCTTTGAAGCCTAAAAACACCATCCCAACTGTGAAACACGGGGGTGGCAGCATCATGTTGTGTTTTTTTTTTTTGCTGCAGGAGGGACTGGTGCACTTAACAAAATAGCTGGCATAATGAGGAAAGAAGATTATGTGGCAACACTCAAGCAACGTCTCAAGACATCAGCCAGGTAGTTAAAGTTTGGGCGGAAATGGGTCTTTCAAATGGACAATAACCAGAAGCATATTGCCCAACTCGTTACAAAGTGGCTTAAGGATAACCAAGTTAATGTTTTGGAGTGGCCATCACACAGCCCTGATCTTAATCCTATCCTGTAAAATTTATGGGCAAAGCTGAAAAGACAGGTGTGAGCAAGGCGACCTACAAACATGAGTCAGTTCCGTCAAGAGGAATCAACCAAAATTCTTAGAACTATTGTGAAAAGCTTGTAGAAGGATATCCAAAATGTTTGACCCAAGTCATACAGTTTAAGTCCAATGTTACCAAATACTAATGAAATGTATGTCAACTTTTGACTTTGCAGAAAGTAATTAAAATGCCTTAAAAATTCTCTCTCTCTCATTATTCTGGCATTTGGCAAACATAAATAATTTTGGTTCCTTATTGACCTAAAACAGGTATGGTTTATGCTGATTTTATTTCTGATATTGAGAAAAACATGCATATGTGTCTTTTTATATAGTGTTAGTAAACTTCTGGTTTCAACTGTATGGTGTAATATTGTAGTATTTATATGACTATTGTAAGGGATCAGCTCGGTGGTAGGATAACACAGGACCAGTCCTTTAGCTCTGTTTAAACTTCAGGCGTTTATTTCAGCCTTAAAATAAACAGCAACATAAACGTGGGCTTAACTTCAGCCAAAATGCAGAGAAAATAAAACAGGTTTACACAGTCCGTGTGGGACACTTACAGTCCTGTGTCCAGATCAGGCCTCCAGCCTTCCTTGTCTCCCACTGAGACCGGCATGTAGTCTGTTCTTGGGATCTCCTGCTGCGCACACCAGCCCTCTCCCAGCATCACAGACAATCAATCACCACTCTCCCACCTGATCTCCAGGCTTACATACAGCAACCAAACTCTGGCCTGGACCTGAGGATGTGGGGAGCAGTCACCCACCCAACTCTATGACGCTCCTGTGAAAACCAGACCCAGACTACTTGCTGTGCAAATATACTAACAATAAAACGTGTGTTAGCAACCTACCGCCGCCGAGACATGAAATTACTGGTTTTCACTTCAATGCCAGGGTCCTTGGTGACACATATCTCTGGTCCACCACAATCCCCTCTGTCCTCTTACACTATACATAGAAAAGCAAAATTATAGTGATTATATTCTTGTTCATAAGAATGAGTATTGTAGTAGGTATATTCTTGTACATAAGGACAGTATTATAGTAGTTATACTCTTGTACATAGAGTGCAGTATTATAGCAGTTACATTTTTTGTACTTACGGAGCAGTATTGTAGTAGGTATATTCTTGTACATAGGGATAGTATTATAACAATTATATTCTTGTAGATAGGGACAGTATTATAGTAGTTATATTTTTGTACATAGGAGGCAGTATTATTGTAGTTATTCTCTTGTACCTAGGAGGCAGTATTATGGTAGTTAGAATCTCATACTTAGAGAGCAGTGTTATAGTATTGTATTACCGTTATCTATTTGTTGTGCTGCCATTTAAAGCATTTTTTAAGAAACCCATTAGCAGTCTGGTACTGATCTATAGAAACCCACAAGCATCATTTATAATTAATTCATAGTCATTAATACAAAATTATTGCACTAATGACAGCATATTACAATAACCTTTTGGTTTACAGCTCTCCAAATTTGTTGAGGTTCATGAAAATCATATAAAGTGCTCTTTGATGCAGGTTGCTTTTAATTAGGAGTCACTCTAATGACTAGCAGCAAAATGTAATGTCACTCTAAAAAGTCATATTCTGCGTGTCTATATAAAAAAACAACCTAAAGTAAAAGACATAGAGGAGAAATTTTTCAAACTATATGCATCAGTTCTCTAGAATACAAAAGTCACAAATGTTTGTTAACACCTCAGTTGTGACCTTTGCTATTGCTATACCACTTGTGCCATATAAAAAGATGGGCATGTCTTCGTGGAAGCCGAGATATTTACTACAATTTACACCAGAAAGTAGCATAAATTATAGCAGAGATCTATGCCAGATTGTACCTGCCAATGTTTTGTGTGTGGCACTCAAAAATGTGCCAAATTTATGAAGAGCCATGATTAAGGTCTAGTGTAGCCTGAAACGCATTGGTAGTTCGTTTTCTTATATATCCAGCCTTGCTTGGTGAGCATATACACCTTACTCTCTTGTTGTCTTGTTTTTATACATATTTTTTAGAATAAAGCCTAATTAGTATTTAGGCTGGTAATTTTTCTTGCAATAGTATTAGTCATAAGAGTAATTACCATCAAGATTGGTGCATGATGTATGCAGGGGCTGCTGCCCCGAACCTGATCCGGAGCACTGGCACCTGCTCAGTACTGTTGCGCTCTGAAACAGTTAACTGGGCAGCGGCGTGATGAAGTCACTTCATCGCGCCGCTGCCTCACCTAAGTCACACAGCCATTACCCTGCCTGGGCTGTGCGGCCTAGGAGCTTCCGGAGGGACATACCCGTGCTGGCGGCGTGACGTCATCATGCTGTAAAGAACGGGGTGCGGCTTGGCCTGCACTCCCTACTGAAGAATGGGTATGGTTGGCCACTCTTTCAGATAAGAAAGCGAGTGGTATGGTTGGCACTCCTTTCAGGTTCTTTTCAATTGCGGGGAGAGACGATGTGGGACTCTCTGTAATGAAGTGTACCAGCGTAGAAATAACACAGACCAAACAACAGCTAACCGGGAGAACTGTGGCTTTACTTTCCTTCACTTCCTCCAGCAACGACCCTTGCAGCACAATCCAGTCGTCCACATTGAGTTTCAACCAGCTCCAGTAGCACACACTCATCCAGCAGTTCCAGAGGGAGCTCTCTCAGCTCAACCTCACTGCTCTACCCTGACTGACCTTCCGTGGATCCTCCACTCAGCTCAGGGTGGGCTACCTTGTCCTTCTGCTGCGTTGGAGGCCTCTCTTGCACTGACTCCAAATGTGCTCCAGCTAGAGGCGAAGCTCTGCCCCCAGTTCCTGCCCGACTTACTTGCTGTCAACGGATAACTATTTACAAAGTCCAATGTTCTTAGGGCTTCTTCTTTACCTTCCATTCAAATCTGCCTCCTCTCATCTCCAGCCGGAATGATGAGGATACTCTCTGCCCTCTCTCTGGCAACCACAGGCAGACTTCTCCTGAATTACTACAAGTCTCACTATTTATCTGAATCCCCCCCTGCTGGCAGCTAACCCCCCTTCCTGCTCACAGAGACTCAGCTCCCTATTGGCTGAGGGTTATGACGCTGCTGTTACCAGGCAGACTACAACTGAGGAAGGAAACCTTAATATTAACCTATAGACTCCTGAATCTAACTTTACTATCACTGCTATACCTAAGTCTCTATAGTACAATTACACTACTTTCCTAGATGGCGATAATTACAGATTTGCACATCCTACAATGCCACCAGCATGGGGACATTCCTCCAGCGACTTCTAGGCTACACAGCCCAGGCAGAGTGACGGACAGAAGAGCGAGGTGCTCAGCAGGGGAAAGAGAAAGGTAAGTATTATTGTTATTATTTTTTTCATTGGCAATGTATAAATTACCTACCTAGGGGTGCCTATCTGACTATAGAGGAGACCTATGTACCTGCCTAACTATGAGGAGACCTATATTCCTGCCTAACTATAAAGGGACCTATATAACTGCCTAACTATGAGGGGACCTATATACCTGCCTAACTATGAGGCGACTTATATAGCTGCCTAACTTTGAGAGGATCTATGTACCTGCCTAACAATAAGGGGACTTATATACCTGCCTAACTATGAGGAAACTTATATAGTTGCCTTACTATGAGAGAATCTATGTCCCTGCCTAACTATAAAGGGACTTATATACCTGCCTAACTATGAGAGGACCAATGTACCTGCCTAACAATAAGGGGACGTATATACCTGCCTAACTATAAGGGGACCTATATTCCTGCCTATGAGGGGACCTATATACTTAACTATGAGGGGATTTATGAAACGGCCTAACTATGAGGGAACTTATAAACCTGTCTACGTATAAAGGGGACCTATATTACTGCCTACCCATAGAGGGGCCCTATGGTAACCAACATAACATCTAAAAAGATCAACAATCAAATAAACATACAATAATGTATCCTCCAAGATTTTGATGAGGAAAATAAATGGAGGTATGGTAGCCTCAACATAATATCAAAGTATTATTGCTCATAAAAAGGTGCCTAGGAGCTTAGAATAGAAATCATCATCAAAATGTGCAATAATAGCCTTACTATATACTATTCTAATTGCCCAACAAACAAATAGATGTCACAAATCGAAAGTAACTCTCAAACCTATTACTATACAAAGAGTAGCTATCAAACCTGTTGCTGGACAAGAATGGCACACCTCAAAGCCGATAAATGTCAGCTGGAGCGTTCAGGGTAAAGTGCCAACCACAATCCATCCTTAACTAGGAACGCCGACTCCGGTGTGTTGTATATAATATATGGTGCTGCAGCAGCTGTAGTATGTAATATGTGGTTCTGCAGGAGATGTGGTATGTAATATATGGTTCTGCAGTAGATGTGGTGTGTAATATAAGGTTCTGCAGCAGCTGTGGTATATAATATGTTGTTCTGCAGTAGATGTGGTGGGTAATATATGGTTCTGCAGCAGCTGTGGTATGTAATATGTGGTTCTGCAGCAGCTGTAATGTATAATATATGGATCTGCAGTAGATGTGGTATGTGAGATTTGATTCTGCAGCAGCTGTGTTCTGAAACATGTTGGTCTGCAGCAGCTGTGGTATATAATATATGGTTCTGCAGCAGCTGTGATATGCTATAAGTGGGTCTGCAGCAGCTGTGGTATGTAATGTATGGTTCTGCAGCAGCTGTCGTATGTAATATATGGTTCTGCAGCAGTTGTGGTATGTTGTATATGGTGCTGCAGCAGCTGTGGTATGTAATATATGGTTCTACAATAGAAGTGATGTGTAATATATGGTTATACAGCAGGTGTGGTGTGTAATATATGATTCTGCAGCAGCTGTGGTATGTAATATATGGTTCTGCAGCAGCTGTGGTATGTAATATGTGGTTCTGCAGTAGATGTGATGTGTAATATATGGTTCTGCAGCAGCTGTGGTATGTGGTTCTGCAGTATGTTGTTCTGCAGTAGATGTTGTGTGTAATATGTGGTTCTGCAGCAGATGTGGTGTATAGCATATGGATCTGAACAGCTGTGGAATGTAATATATGGTTCTAAAGCAGCTGTGATGTGCAATATGTGGGTCTGCAGCAGCTGTGGTGTATAATATATGGTTCTGCTGCAGCTGTGGTATGTAATATTTGGTTCTGCAGCTGCTATGGTATGTAATATATGGTTCTTCAGTAGATGTGATGTAGAAGACTGAAGAAATCAAGCGACACCTTTTAGAGGCTAACTGAGTATATTTGATGGTGAGCTTTCCAGAGTACTAGCTCCCTTCTTCAGACAGTGTTAACACTGTCTGAAGAAGGGAGCTAGTACTCTGGAAAGCTCACCATCAAATATACTCAGTTAGCCTCTAAAAGGTATCGCCTGATTTCTTCACTCCTCTACTACTTTCTATGGCTAACACGGTACAACATTATACTACTAGCAACGTAGATGTGATGTGTAATATATGGCTCTGAAGCAGCTATGGAATGTAATATATGGTTCTGCAGCAGCTGTGGTATGTAATATATGGTTCTGCAGTAGATGTGATGTGTAATATATGGTTATATAGCAGCTGTGATGTGTAATATATGGTTCTGCAGGAGATGTGGTGTGTATTATAAGGTTCTGCAGCAGCTGTGTTGTATACTATATGGATCTGCAGCAGTTGTGGTATGTAATATGTGGTTCTGCAGCAGCTGTGGTATGTAATATATGTTTCTGCAGCAGCTGTGATATACAATATGTGGGTCTGCAGCAGCTGTGGTATATAATATACGGTTCTGCAGCAGCTGTTGTATGTAATATGTGGTTCTGCAGCAGCGGTGGTATGTAATACATGGTTCTGTAGTAGCTGTGATGTGTAATATATGGTTCTGTAGTAGCTGTGATGTGTAATATGTGGTTCTGCAGAAGATGTGTAATGTATGGTCCTGCAGTAGATGTGGTGTGTAATATATTGTTCTGAGCAGCTGTGATATGCAATATGTGGTTGTGCAGCAGCTGTGATATGCAATATGTGGTTCTGCAGCAGCTATGGTATATAATATATGGTTCTGCAGCAGCTGTGGTATAGAAAGGGGAATATCTCTCCTTGAGGAGAGCACCACACGGTGTGTAAAGTTTTGAATTGCCTTTCTGCCCTCTACTAAGCATCTGCATATCACAAGGCATTATAGGAAATTTCGCTTTTGACCCACTGAGTCTAGAGAAAGGAAAAGAGATATTAGCCAAGCCAGCATCACTCATCTCCATACAGCTGTTTCGGGACTTTTATCCCTCATCAGTGCAGAGCAGAGCGATACTGGCTGGCTGGGTGGGAGGCAATGAGTGGCTCAGAAAGGGGAACATCTCTGCTTGAGGACAGCACCATATGGTGTGTAGAGTTTTGAATAGCCTTTTTGCCCTCTACTAAGGGACAACATTCCTGATACAGTGCTGTATTCAGATGAGTGATACTGGCTTGGCTAATATCCCTTCTGCTTTCTCAAGGCTCAGTGGGTGAAAAGCGAATTGAGGATTTGTTACATCCAATAGAGGGCGCTCGAACTTCTCAGCTCCTTTCCCATAATGCCTTGTGATATGCAGATGCTTAGTAGAGGGCACAAAGGCAATTCAAAACATTGCACACCGTATGGTGCTCTCCTCAAGGAGAGATGTTCCCCTTTCTGAGCAACTCATTGCCTCCCACCCAGCCAGTATCACTCTGCTCTGCACTGCTGATGGACAAAATTCATAAAAACAGCACTGTATGCAGATGAGTGATACTGGCTTGGCTAATATCCCTTTTACTTTCTCAAGACTCAGTGGGTCAAAAGCAAATTGAGGATTTGTTACATCCAATAGAGGGTGCGTGAGCTTCCCTGCAGCTGTGGTATGTAAAATATGGTTGTGCAGCAACTGGAGTATGTCATATATGGTTCTGCAGTAGCTGTGGTATGTCATATATGGTGCTGCAGCAGCTGTGGTACATAATAATAATAATAATCTTTATTTATATAGCGCCAACATATTCTGCAGCACTTTACAATTTGGAGGGTAAACGTACAGACATTACACATTAAAAGTACTTACAGATGAGACACACGGTGTGAGGGCCCTGCTCGCAAGAGCTTACAATCTATTAGGGTGTACGGGAGAGACGAAGGGCAAGAAGTGCTAGATTTACAATGGTCCAGCCATGTGACATAAATATGGGGTTGTTTTACATAGAATTCGGATGAACCTGCCACCCTGACAGTACATCTATATACAGTTAAGTGCCGAAAATGAGATGAGTGCGCTAGGGAGTGTGGGGGGAGGGGGGGTGTTAGCATTAGGGATCTTGATAGGCCAGAATGAGAAGATGTATTCTCAGGGCCCTCTTAAAGCTATGAGAGTTCTGAGTGTGCCTGATCGCCCGCGGTAGCATGTTCCAGAGAACTGGTGCCGCACGTGTGAAGTCTTGGAGACGGGCATGGGAGGTTCGGATGATTGATGAGTGTAACCTGATATCATCAGCAGAGCGGAGAGAGCGGGTAGGGTGGTAGACAGAGATGAGGGAGGAGATGTAGGGAGGAGCAGCGTTGTGGAGAGCTTTATGAGTGAGAGTGATGAGTTTATGTTTTATCCTGTACTGGATAGGCAACCAGTACAGTGACTGACACAGGGTAGAGGCATCAGTATAGCGGCTGGAAAGAAAGACAAGCCTGGCTGCTGTATTCAGGACAGACTGGAGAGGGGAGAGTTTGCAGAGAGGGAGACCGATAAGCAAAGAGTTACAGTAGTCGAGACGAGAATGAATAAGAGCAACAATGAGAGTTTGAGTTGTTTCCACAGTGAGAAGAGGACGGATTCTGGAGATGTTTTTGAGGTGCAGGTGACAGGATCGGGCAAGGGATTGGATATATGGGACAAAAGACAGATCGGAATCTAGTATAACCCCCAGACAGCGGGCCTGCTGCCTAGGAGTTATGGTGGTGCCACACACTGAGACAGAAAGGGCAGGGTAAGGTCTGTTAGTAGATGGTGGGATGACTAGAAGTTCAGTACATAATAGATGGTTCTGCAGCAGCTGTGGTGTGTAATATATGGTTCTGCAGTAGATGTGGTGTGTAATACATGGATCTGCAGCAGCTGCGGGGTGAAATATATGATGGTTCTGCAGCAGCTGTTATATGTAATATATGGTGCTGCAGCAGCTGTGGTATGCAATATATGGTGCTGCAGCAGCTGTGGTATGTAATATATGGTGCTGCAGCAGCTGTGGTATGTAATATATGGTGCTGCAGCAGCTGTGGTATGTAATATATGGTGCTGCAGCAGCTGTGATATGTAATATATGGTGCTGCAGCAGCTGTATGAAAATCTGGTTCTGTAGCAGCTGCGGGTTGAAATATATGATGGTTCTGCAGGCAGCAGTTGTGGTGTGTAATATGTGGTTTTGAACCAGCTGAAGGGTGTAATGTGGTGTTCTGCAGCAGCTTAGGTATTTGCTTTGTTCTGCAACAATATAAGAGTACATTTAGATGTTCTGTAACAGAAGGGGTGTGTGGTATGAGGCCCTGCAACAACTTGTGTGTTAATAGGTGTTGCACCAGCTGAGGTGTGTATTACAATGCTCTGCTTTTGATGAACACATTCCTTTTTTTTGCAGGGTTAAGAATTGTTCTAACTGACTAAGGAACTATGAATTGGCATATTGGCAATGGGCCCTCTGGCATTGCTTGAAAGATCAGTCTGCCCTTGTACCAGCAGAAGAATTATGCCTGACAGTGGTAAAACCTGGGTTAATTAAAAAATGCATGTGCAACAAAAACACAACATGTATGAACCAACCCCTAAAAATGTAAAAGTCTGTGTAAAGAAGAATATCCCAGATTACGGACATGAGTGTTATATGTGGTGCACTGTGCAATGTTGTGCAAAATTTAATTTCTTTATAGCAATTTATTGTTTTATTTCATTCACTCCTATAGCCCTGTCACAGTTCACACTGCGTTCCCTGTCTTGGAACTCAGACGTGCCTGTGTCTCTACTATGCCACTGGCCCTGCACCTGTTTGCTGCTGTCATGCTCCATGCCGTGGACCTCGTGGGCATGGCTGTGTCCCCAGTCCCCTGAACTTGCTGCTACGGTCCTGTCTCCATGCAGGGCGCGGTCCCTGCTGTGTCCCATATTTCTGTGTACTCACCTGCCCGCTTTCCTGTCGGTATCTGCAGTGCTCCCTAGGGCGCGCACACGCCCGCTTGTCTGGATTTAAAGGGACAGTGTCCCAATTATCTGTCCAATGACCTACAACCGCCTGGGATATTTGGAACTTCCTGCCTCTGTTCCTGGTCAGTTCATGCATGTCCACCTGAGTGCCTGGCCGCTGGTCCTGAGTTAACCCCTGCATTACTTGCAGTAAATCCCTCAGTTACCTGCTTATTTACTATCTACTACCATTGTTCCTGCTACCTACTACCATTGTTCCTGCCATTGCACCAGTCTATTTGACTGTGTGCGTTATTTCCTGCTGTTATCCAGCCGTTGTATCAGTCCGTTACCTGGCTGAGGCTCTGTTACCTGCCTACGGCTATACCCATAGGGACCTGTCACCTCTGCCTATACCCAGAGTCCTTATCCTGCACTTCGGCTGTCCCTGTGAGTAACCACATCAGGGTTAGCGACCTGGGGGGTTCCCTACAGCGAAGTCCGTCCATCATTCCAGCAGGCTCCGGTGTAGACTGGGATTCCCCTGAGTGGCCGTTCACACGGGGCGACATATATGAATGGGTCTGTGCCAGAATGCCAGAAGTTTTGGGGCATTCTGGGGGCGTCGCACCACATTAGTAGAAGTAGACACATTTATGATTCTTTGGCGCAAAACAGTTAGAACAGCCAGACCAAGTTAAAGGTGGTCTGCCTGAGCCTGAGTTGTCGTATTGGCTCTACACTGCGCCTGTATGTATGAACTGCAGAAGAACAGGTTCATACATTCTGGCACAGTCTATACTACCTTAAAGCGATTTAGAATTTGTCTATTAGCGCCAGAATTCATACATGTCGCCCACTGTGTTTTTGGATCTTATTTTGGAACCGTATTAGATCAAAAAATCGCATCCAAATACGCTGTGTCGGATCCAAAGCGTATCAAACATGCAGCTGCGTGTTTGGATGCGTGTTGGATGCAGCAGGATCGCACCCTATAGTTTACAATAGGGCTCCTGCTGCGTCTTTCGGACAAAGAATTTCATAGTTTCATAGTTTCATAGTTTGTAAGGCTAAAAAAAGACAAGTCGTCCATCCAGTTCAGCCTGTTGTGCTAAGGCGTTGATCCAGAGGAAGGCAAAAACCCCCAACGAGGTAGAAGCCAATTGTCCTCATTTCAGGGAAAAATTCCCTCCCGACTCCAATCCGGCAATCAGAAAAATCCCTGGATCAATGACCCCTCTCCTGAATCCTAGTCACTATAACTTGTTATATTATTATGCTCCAGAAATGCATCCAAATCCTTTTTGAACTCGGTTATTGAATTCACCATGACGAGTCCCTCTGGCAGAGAATTCCATAGTCTCACTGACACTGACATGTCAATTCTTGGAACGCATCCGAAAGACGGATCCAAAAGACGAAGTGAGACTCATGTGAACGCCGATGCGCGTTTCAAGTTAAAAGTAATGTAAAATCACATCGCTCATTATTAGATACGTGTTTGTGTCCGTTTACGGTCCGACAGACAGATCCAAAAACGTATCTAAAAGCGTATGTTCACACGGACTCAACACGCCATGTGAACATACGCTTAGACTCCGCTCCCTGCCGTGGTCACCACCTCACTATCTATACTTGCGGTGGCCCAGAGGATCCACAATACCCAATGTTCTTCGGTGTCCGTCCTAACCGACCCGAAGATACATAACAGCCTTGTTATATTCCACAGTTCTATACAGAAATTGTCATTATTCACATTGGTCCCTATTCACGTTTGAGCTCACAGTCTAAATTCCAAATAGATCAGTGTTTTTGGAGAGTAGGTGAAACCAGAGAACCCCAAAGAAACCCATGCAAATACGTGGAGAACATACAATCTCCTTGCAAATGTAGACATTTGAAAAGGAAGTACTAAAATAAAATGCATATATTTGACTACACCCCCTATAACAATGCTTTAAAAGGGGTTGAACAGTGTTATTAAAGGGGTTTTACCACAATAGAAAAGGGTGGCACATTGCTAGGATATACCATTATTGTCTGATAGATGCAAGTCCCATCTCATGAAAGGGCCTTCAAAAGTCACACAACAGACTGGAGAGCCAGTCGTGCTTGCGCATAACTCTCCATTCTGTTCTATGGGAGTTCTAAGTAGTGCTGAACACAAGGCTATTTTGCCTGGATGACCACCTCTTGGTTTTTGAATGGATGGATGGACTTAATTTCATATTTTTCCAGCTGTCATGGCCTCACATGGTGCAGTTTGGCAATTTTCTCGGCCGAGAGACTGCTATCAATGACCTGGATGATGATGTTTCTCTTTTCTTGGGAAGTCTTCTTCATGGCTGCTCCTTGATTCGAACCAGTGACCTTTTGCTTGAGAATGAGCCTAACAACACCTTGAGCTCTTAGTGAATGTGAGAACAGGTTGTTATTTGTAGTATATAAGAAAAACAAGATCGTTCCACTACCAGGACAAGTTACATGGCAAGAATCTGAATAACTAAGCATATGCTAAATAGTTGCAAGTCAAATTTATGTATGAGATAGCGAAGATGATCGTCTATAAAATGATGATAGTCTCATGTTAACCCCTTACTACCGCAACCAGTCTTGACCTCCCTTTATGTGACAATAACTTTGATACTTTTGATACTTTTATCTATCTCTGTGATTCAGAGATTACTTTCTCGTGACACATTGTGCTTTAAGTTGGTCCATACAATCCTTATTTATATCAATATAAAAATATTGTGAAAATTTGGAAACATTTTCCATTTTCAAAGTTCAAAAATTATTGCATGTAAGACAGATAGTTATTCCACACAAAATAGTTTATAACTAGCAGCTACCATATGTTTGTTATAGGTTGGCATAATTTTTCAAATGTCTTTTTATTATTTTTTTTACGACATTAGGGGGCTAAGATATTTAGTAGTAATTTTTCACATTTTCAAGAAATTTTGCAACATAGATTTTTTTAAGGACCAGTCCTCTTCTGACATGGTTTTGAGGGGGCTATATGTTAAATAACCCCATAAATTACTAAATATAAGAAACTACATCCCTTAAAGTATTTAAAACAGCAATTAGAAAGTTTATTAACCCATTAGGTATTTCACAGAAATTAAAGCAAAGTGGAGGTGAAATCTAAAAATGTACCGTTTTTTGCAGATTTTACATTTTTATCCATTATTCACTGGAACACGGTAGATGTGACCAGGAAAATGCAACTCAACATTAATTCCTCCAATTCTGCTGTTTTAAGAGATATCTCATATGTGGCCCTAGGACCACTTTTTGGACTTAAGGGTCTAATTTTCATTCCATAGTTACATAGTACGGTTGAAAAAAGACATATGTCCATCAAGTGCAACCAAGGGTGGGGAAAGATGTGGATGAAGGTAGGTGGATAGGAAATTTTTAAGGTTAGTTTCCCCAACTGGTGAATATTTGGATCCCATAGGAAGAGAACCAATCTGCCCTAAATGAATGAATATTTAATTTCGATTTTCTTATTTTCTTTAGGCATCATTTCAGGATTGCAGACACCCTAAGGTGCTAAAACTTAATAAACACCCAGAAAAAGACCCCATGTTAGAAACTACACCCATTAAGGAATATATCCAGAGGTGCAGTAAGTATATTGGCCCACAGGTGTTTCACAAATAGTTTTAGCGTTTGGCTGTAAAAATGAAAAAAAAAAAATTCCAACAATCTACAATTTTAGCTGAAAATGTAAAATTTTTACAAGGAATCCTGGGTAAATAAGCACCCCAAAATTTGTTATGCAATTGCTTCCAAGTTCGGCAATACCTTACACGTGGGTGTAAACTGCTGTTTTGACGTATGGCAGGGCATGGAGAAAGCGCAATTTTGGCTTCTGAAACACAGATTTTGATGGGTACAATGTTGCATTTACAGAGCCCCCAAAGTACCAGAACAGTTAAAACCTTCTAAAAGTCAATCAATTTTGGATTCAACACCTCCCATGGTTCTCGTCTAAGGGTGTATTGTGATTTTTGGGCATACAGGTATTTAACAGTTTTTTAGCATTGGGCCATGAAAATGGTGGGAGGGGGGATGCAGTTCCGCCATTGTTTTTTGGCTTCATTTTTACAGTGTTCGCTGTGCGATTTTAATGACAGGATAATTTTACTATGCGGGTCGGTACAATTACAATGATATAAATTTGATATAGTTTTTTATATGTTATTACTGTCAGGATACGTTCGTCTGGGCAGCCTTCCATCCGTTTAACGCAACGACCTGCGAGGGTTAATGAGTGTACCCTCAGACCACACCCTGAGACCAATGGGCATACGGAGAGGGTGAATCAAACTGTTATGCAAAAATTCCGGTGTTTTGTCTTCGATTAGCAGGGAGACTGGGTGAAATACTTACCTTTGGTAGAATTCGCTATTAATAGCCAGGATAGTAGTTCGTCTGGGGTTTCTCCATTTTTCTGCAATTACGGTTTCCATCCTAGACATGCATCATTGTCCGGCGCTACTTCTGATCACAGTGGGGTGGATGTCATCGTTAACGATCTGTGCACAGTCTGGACCCAAGTTCAGAAGAACTTGGCGAACGGCCAGAACATTCAGAAGGAAAAGTGTGATAAGAGGCGCCTTTGTGCTGGAGGATTTAGGGTGGGGGATAAGGTTTGGCTGTCAACCCAGAATCTTCGTCTAAAGGTACCCTCTGGTAAGCTTGCGCCGCGCTTTGTGGGACCATATGTAATTCTGGATGTGATTCATCCAGTGGCCTACCGGCTCAAGTTACACGCTGGTTTCCGGGTACATCATGTGTTTCACCGGTCACTTCTTAAGAGGTACGTTCCGTCTGCTATCCCACCTGCTAAACTTCTTCCTCCTGTTAGGGTTAAGGGGGAGCTAGAGTATGAGGTGGCTCGTATTATTGACTCTCGCAGAGTACAAAGGTCGTTGCAATATCTCATCCATTGGAAGGGTTACGGTCCTGAGAAGGGGTCGTGGGTTCCTGCTAAGTCCATTCATGCAGAATCCCTCATTAAGGAATTCCACGACGCTCACCAAGAGAGACCCGGACCAGGTAAGGGTCCAGTGGCCCCTCCTGAAAGGGGGGGTACTTCAGGATACGTTCGTCTGGGCAGCCTTCCACCCGTTTAACGCAACGACCTGCGAGGGTTAATGAGTGTGCCCTCAGACCACACCCTGGGAGAGGTGCTGCTCCTGAGCCAGGAGTGACAGCTCTCAGGACCAATCGGAAGGCCCGGATGCCGCACCAATCAGCTGCGGGGGAGGTTCCCGGGCAGACCTTTTAAACTTCCCCAGTTCCTCCAGGCTTTGCCTGTCAAAGGTGTTCCCTTGTAGTTTTCCCTGTTATTCTTGTGTATAGTTGTCTTCCTGTGTTTCAGACCTTGCTTTTGCCTCTGTTTTTGTACTGCGCTCCTGACCGTGTTTGGACCCCGGCTTGTTTCTGACCTTCCACTTGGATTACGTTTCTTGGCTTATCCGTTACTGCATCGTTTTGACCTGGACTGATTGACTCTGTGTTTTTCCCTGATGGCCCTGCACTTAGCAGCGTAGGGGCTGTCGTCCAGTTGGGGTCTGCCATCTAGGGCAGCACGCCAAGTAGGCAGGGACAGTGGGCTGGGTGGCAGTCAGGGCCCACTGCACCTCCTCTGACGTGACAATTACTTTCACACAATAGAAATGCATTTATAAAAAATTGCGTTTTTATGTCATCATAGTCTGACAACTATAACTTTTTAATTTTTCCGTATATGGAGCTTGTTAAGAGCTATTTTTTGCAGAATGAGTATCCATTTTATTGGTATCATTTTTGGGGGCACAAGACTTTTTGATTGCTTTTAAATCCATTTTTTGGAAGGCAGTGTGAAGAAAATACTGCAATCCTAGTAGTGTTTTTTATTTTTAATAGTGCTCACCGTGCAGTATACATGACACGTTAGTTTTACTCTTTGGTTCAATAAGATTATTGCTATACACAATTTCTATAGTATGTTGAAGTATTTTTATTGTGTAAAACAATATTTATGCATTGCTATCTTCTGATGACTTTTGTGTTTTTCCATATACAGAGCCGTGTAAGGTTTTTTGTTTTCTGGGAGGACCTGACTTTTATTGGTACCACTTTGGCATTTATATGCCTTTTTGATCGCTCTTTATTTCATTTTTTGTGCTGCAGGATGAATGAAAATCACAATTATGTGACTGTTCTTTTTGTTTTGTTTTTTACGGCATTTACCAAGCAAGTTAAGTAACATGACAGATTTATATGGTAGATTGTTACGAACGTGGTGATACCAAATATGCATATTTTATTTATTTTGATCTCTTTTGGGTTGATTGGCATTTGTAGAGGTGAAAAGGGCAGTGTATTTTTTTGTGTTTGTGTTTTACTCTTTTTTTCACTTTTTTCTTTTTTTTAACCTTTTTTTTACTTTTCCCCATAGGCACTTGTATCAGTGATCTTCAGATCACTGATACAATGGAGAACAGTACACTGAATTGCAGGTACGTCCAATGTCGGGAAGGGATTAAAGATGTAATGTATGGTGAGAGATGGAGGCTGAAAGTCAAAAGTAATTTATGGACTTTATGGTTTGATTTCCTTGCTTTTGTGGATTGGGTGGGTTGTTACCGACATTTAGTAAAATTTTAGTAAAAATCTCATGTCAATAGCACCTTTAGATATTTACCTAGAAAATTGGCGACATGTTCTATACTTATTTGACTCACTTTATGTCTAGAATGGGGTTCCCAAACTCCTGTCCTGTCCAGATTGGTGAAGCTGTGCTGCACACAGCGGAAGACTGAACAGAGAGATAGCTGGGATTTCATTAACAGACAGTTTTCTTATCGCCTATATTAGTGAATTAGGCCAGGTTCACATCTGTATCTGAAATTCTAATTAGAGCTTCTGTTCCAGAGGAGTTACAACTTCCATTTCACGATTTACCCCACTGACTATCAATGTGTCCATTAGGTTTTTTATCTTGGTGTCCATGGTTTTAACAGAAAAAATAGCACAGTGTGCATGCATTTCTTGAAATCTTTGATGAAGGCTCTAAACAGAACTTCCAACAGTGATGTTAACCAGGCCTAAAATGTGAACCAGGCCTAAGAGTTATAGAAATGGCATAGCAAAGCTCAGCCATCTTTAGAACAGCAAGATGTACTGTTTCTGTAACTTTCATTTACCTCTATGGAAGTTCAAGAGGTTTTTTCACCATGCTGTTTCAAAGAGTCACATGCAGCTTCATACACTGCCAGGTCAGACAGTGGGTGGTTCTACAGCAGTGATTAGCATCTAAGTTCTATTCCTAACTGAGTCAGTAACAATGAAATGACGGCAGGAGGTTTAATCTGTGGGAAACAAAACAACAGAGCTACAAGCAGTGAAAACAAGTGATTTTCAAAGGTAAACATTCTGGTCTCTGCTCCATCTGATCATGGTGGTGTCAATTTTTAATAGAAATGCAAATATGTGTTTTTTCATACTTTTTTTTATTTGCTTTTTAAGGTATTCAATACTCATCTTGAGTTGTTTTACATTTAAAGAGCAGGGTCATGAGGTGATACCAAAAGTGTGATTATTATTTGTCATTTTTTTGAAACCACTACATAGTAAAAAGCATCAAATATACAAATACCGTATTTGCATTTATTTGTTTTTTTAACCAATTTGTTCTTGGGTTTTTAAGGTTGATTTGTTTTTAATCTCATAAATGGTAATGTATTTATTTTTAATGATTTTACACAACAATGAGATACTTAATACAGTATGTTCTAAAATGTATCCTGAAATAACAGTCCAATGGTCCTTCAATGGACCCTGAATTGCACAGTCATATAAAGTATGGGTATATTTTGCATCACAGAAAATCCTTGTGATGAATTAAAAATGGGATCTTCCTCTTGCATATCACTTATATGTCACAATCTGCTTTCTTTAAACTACATTATTAAGCTACATTGTTATATGCTCCCGACTATATGGGCATGATGGCAGTGCCCACACAAAATGAACACTGTAATAGTATGTCAAAAGCATTTGGAGACACTAGCCTGCTTTATGCAATTATGTTGCAAGTTGTTAAAGTGTTAAATTTTGCACTGCTTGTCATGAACAGGTGTAAAGGGGGGGAATCTCAAGGGACACACACTGAAGAGGGCAATTTAATATATCCCACTGTCAACCTCAATTATGCGCCAGTAAAAGGGAAAACCACACACCGAGGGGCAGGGCCGCCATACAGGGGGTACAACCGGTACTCCCGTATGGGGCCCGGTGGAATAAGGGGGCCCGCCCCCTTATTCCTCATGACAGAGCAGGGCCCGGAGGCAGTGCCGACGCTCCCCGGGGCCCGGCCGCGCATCCGGTCTCTGCACGCCCGGGCCCTGCATCCCGACCCCAGGAACCCGGGCCCGGAGCTGGGGACTAAGTCCCGACCCCGGGGGCTGCGCGGGTCAGCGGAGCACAGCGCCATTAGCGCTGCGCCCGCTGATCTGCCGGGCAGGCTGAATGCATTAGGCCTTCAGCCTGCCGGGCGCCGCCCCACGCTGACGTAGGGGGCGCGTGGTACGTCACTTCCCCGCGCCGCCTATGCAGGCGGCAGGACCCGGGCGGCAGCTCGGAGCGGCGACCGACTCCGGGCTCAGGTAAGTGATTGATTTTTTTTTTTTTTTTTAATATACTGCCTATCACTAAGGGGGGTCCCTGGCGCTGCCTATCACTAAAGGGGTCCCTGGCGCTGCCTATCACTAAAGGGGGGTCCCTGGCGCTGCCTATCACTAAAGGGGGTCCCTGGCGCTGCATATCACTAAAGGGGGTCCCTGGCTGCCTATCACTAAAGGGGATCCCTGGCGCTGCCTATCACTAAAGGGGGCACTGACTGCCTATCACTAAAGGGGGTCACTGGCACTGCCTATCTCTAAAGGGGGTCCCTGGCGCTGCCTATCACTAAAGGGGGTCCTGACTGCATATCACTAAAGGGGGTCCCTGGCGCTGCCTATAACTAAAGGGGGCCCTGGCTGCCTAACATCTAAAGAGGGCCCTGACTCTACCTAACCTCTAAAGGAGGGCCCTGACTCTACCTAACCTCTAAAGGAGGGCCCTGACTCCACCTAACCTCTAAAGGAGGGCCCTGACTCCCCGAACCTCTAAAGGAGGCCCTGACTCCACCTAACCTCTAAAGGAGGGCCCTGACCGCCTACAACTAAAGGGACTCATGGCTAGGTACCCACCAAACCTAACTGGGGCTGGCCTACCAACTTATCCGGCGGGGGTTACCTACCTAAATAGGGCCTATCTAATTACCGGACCCTTTCCCATTTGCCTACCTACTGGAATATAATTGTTAGGGAGCAGCCCATAGCTGTAGCATTATCTCCAGGGGGGTTTGTCCTCTCCCCACCCTCCAACCCCCTTTGGATACTAGGGCCCCTAAGTTATGGCTTGTACCCGCTCTCCCACCCCCGGGAAGTTTGTACAGAGGTGGGAATGGTAAAGAGATTCTGGAAAATTGAGGGTTCTAAGATATTTGTGTAAAAATTTCTTTCAGCGATGAGTTGTGGCCGGGACAAGTCCTCATGGGGGGTGGAACGGATGCAGAAGAAAAGGGAATAAAACGAACATGAAAGAAGAGAACGATCCTCAGATAGGACGTCTCCGGTGAGTTCCTGATTTTCAGGGTTATTTTGCTTCTAAATTGGATCATGCTTATTCAAATGTAATGTGACCTGAGCTGGTGTTGACCTCTATGTTTTCTCTATATGTCGCGGTGTTGTAGGTTATACCTGAGCTGGTGTCTGACCTCTATGTTTGGGCCTATGTGGCGGTGTTGTAGGTTATACCTGAGCTGGTGTTAGGAGGTACACTTACTTTCTTGCTGGTGTTTATTTTAGAAGGTGGTGAGGTGCGTGACCAAGGGAAACATGGAGGGGGATATTGTATGTGGGGGGAGGGGATAGTGTATGTTGGTGGAGGGGATAGTGTATGTGGGGGGAGGGGAAATTGTATGTGGGTGGGGGGGGATATTGTATTGGGTGGAGGGATATTGTATGTGGGTGGAGGGGGATATTGTATGAGGGGGGAGGGGGATAGTGTATGTGGGTGGGGGATATTGTATGTGGTGGTGGGGATATTGTATGTGGGTGGAGGGGATATTGTATGTGGGTGGAGGGGATATTGTATGTGTGGAGGGGATATTGTATTGGGTGGGGTGATATTGTATGTGGGTGGAGGGGATAGTGTATGGGTGGAGGGGGATAGTGTATGTGGGGGGAGGGGATAGTGTATGTGGGTGGAGGGGATATTGTATGTGGGTGGAGGGGGGTATTGTATGTGGGTGGAGGGGGGTATTGTATGTGGGTGGAGGGGGATATTGTATGTGGGTGGAGGGGATATGGATGGAGCTATTTAGCCCTGTGTCTATGATGTGTGAGACAGACATAGGTGTGACTCACTTGCTATTGTATTACACAATACAGTTCTTTTTTGTACACTGTATTATGTGGTAAAATGGGCGCATTTTTTGTCCTAGAGGCCGTTTTTTTTGCTGGGGGCGGGGCGATCGGGTTTCTGGGGGCGGGGTTTACGGGGGGGGGGGGGCAGGTGCTTCAGCTGTATGGGGCCCAGAAATTTAAGTTGGCGGCCCGGCCGAGGGGTCTCTAGGACACAATCCGACACACACTCGAGCCCCACCTCCTTTTGACCAGGGATACACCATGCAAGAACAGCTCACACTCACCTCTCACTCAGTGTACACTATGAGCACATACAGTACCCCCCACATGGTCTACATCACCAACAACACACACTGCCACCACCTCTATACTGCAAATCACGTGCACCAGCAGTCACTTAACCTCTTCAGGGATATACAAGGTTTGTTAGGGCAACAAGGCAAAACTATTAAAGTTTTAAGTTTTGACATTAAGGTACAGTGCTTAGTTACAAAAATAAAAAAACAACAGACATACATAAATGTATGCAGTACAGTATATAAACAAAAGCATAAAATAACGAAAAATAGATCTTCACCAATTCACCGGTCCAATAAGGTCCTGCGGAGGACTGCAGCATTGAGGATAAGTGACCAGACCTATTCATGGTGGTAACTCCTGGATCTGACAATAGTTTGCAACCCCTGAGGTATTTTATGGAAACTCCAACTCCCTCACAGCCTCTCTTCCTGCTTAGATCTCTTTCAGTTAGGAGACTAATAGGAGACTCCTAGCCAGATATCATGACTGCCAAATTCCAAAGTATGAATTTACCAACCCAGTCATACAAAATATGACAGATTCGTAATATGGGCTGATTTCCATTTCTGTGGTTTCCTAAAGCCGAAAACTCTTGCAAATGAGACAACAGGTGTGGATGGGTTTCCTGGCCATAATCTCATAACTGAGTTATGGAAAACATGGATTATGGACAGGATTTGTTTGATGTATAATTCTTCCCATATTCCATTTGCTCAGGATCCTGGTGACTGATCGTTTGGCTTATGTGTATTCTTCTCCCACCTTTCCCCATTAGCATTGGTACACAGACCAAAAGGACCCACCAAGACTGTGCCTAGAAAAATGGCCCCCCACTTGAATAAGTGATTACAAAAGTTTCATAAAAAGACAAAAAAATATATTTGGTATATAACATACAATATTTAAATAGAAAACAATTAGGCTAACCAGAATTAAACATTTGACCCTAGAGGCTCCTTTTCCTTACACTGCTATGCAAAGAAGAGCAGGGTACTCGTCATAATAAATCATGAAGTCATTTGCACTATAGACTATTGCTGAAGGGCAGCTACTGAAATATTATTCTTTACTTACATAAAGGCTGCAATAAGAAGGAAGGTAAATCAGTGGCAACTAGTGTAACAATGTATCCAAACCTACTGTACAAGAATCCCCAGGAGGCTGGAGAGATACAGCAATACACAGTATTAATCAGCAGATGCACTGTATTTAGAACTCATTAATCATTGTTATAGGAGGGATCCAGTGACAGTTCTTCTTCGAGAAACAGGAGACATCTGCTACCTCATTAAGTTCCCCAGAGACTCTCCCAGCGCCTTCCTGTTAGGATAATAAACACTCTTATCAGCCCCTTAACTATAGTCCAGGTCTATTCATCAGACATTAGATGTCTACAATGCCAGTTATATAATTTTTCCACATTGATTATAACAATAATCTTTATATAGCACCAACATATTTTGCAGCACTTTACAATCTAGAGGGTACAAGTACAGACAAAACCAACATTACACAGTAAAAAGCTACTTACAGATTAGACACAATGCAAATATCTTTTGAGATCTTATTTACAATTGGCTTAATTATCACAAAAAATATTTAAGATCCTGTGGATTATTAAAATGTGTTGACTATTTTGAAGATCAAAATAGTAATGAGTTAATTTGCTCAACGTTTGTTTGCTATTTTGGTTTCAAGAAAAGGGACATCTACAGGTAAAAGTTTAGTATTTCACCCTAGGCCTGGGCACAAAAGTTGAGTAGGAGTCTCAAGAGGATGCTTTAAAGGGGGTTAGTCTGCTTTTACTAATATTTTTTTGTTGAAAGGGTCTCCAGACAGAGGCAGATCAGAGGGTATCCCATTACTGGTGTAATGGCTGCTGGTGTGGATCCTCTGGGTCACCGGGAGAGGTGGTACTGACTATGCCAGGGAGCGGAGTCTAAGAAGCCCCCGGTATTCACCTGAGCCCGCCACAAGACAGGATGGACTCCCAGGTCACTATCCCTGACGTGGTTGCTCATGGTGACAGTCGAATTGCCAAACAAGTTACAGAGGGAGCAGGCAGAGGTGTAGTTAGGTCACAGGCATGGAGGTTAGGTCAGGCAGCAGGCAAATGTAGTCAGAAGTTCAGTAGCAGAAGGGCAAACACCAGGAAATACACAATAAAGGTAACAAGGTCGCGGGCCCTTTAAATACCAAAGATTTGGTAAAGGGTACATGCACGCCGGTCACAGGCAGCAGACAGGAGTGGAGCAGTTGCGAGGAGAGGTGAGTAGCTGCCAGCAGAGCCTCTGGAATGGGGAATGCCGTCACAAATGTGTCCGTGGTCTAGAGCTGGGACCACAGCGTACATCGTGACAGAACCCCTTATTTAAGCCTCTTCTTCTTCACCCTCTTCTTCTGAAATCTCCGGAGGGGGTGTGGGGCATCGATATTACCCTTGGGTACTCAAGAGCTTCTTTCAGGCTTTCCAGATGCAGAAACTTCCTGGACAAGGGGTCTACAAATAGAACACAACAGGCAGTCGGCAGGGGAAAAGGTGGGTAGGGGTGTTGACCAGCACTGGTAGAAGAAGACGACTTTCGATTGAAGTCTTTTTGCGGCTTCTTTAAATGTAGGCTGACACAGCCTGGGATTCGAGCAAGGAAAGGCCGGGAAAAGAACCGGAGAGAGCCGAAAAGGCAGCGGGAGGGGGGGACTAGGAAAGGGGCGGTTGGGCAGTAAAAACAGGCTACAGAAGGTGCATGTTCAGGTGCAGCTTCTGTGAGACATGCTGTTATGGTCTGTAGCATCTGAAAAAGTTGCTCCTGATGGATGCCTTGACGATGCACAACAGCTGCAATGTGATGAATGTCTGACAGAGGCACATTAGCGGGATCCATGGCCAGTTTGTACTGTGATCAGGGCCGCCTATAGGGGGGTACAACCAGTACTCCCGTACCGGGCCCGGCCAGAATGTGAAGCAAGAGGGGCCCGCCGCCGTCGGCGGGTACCCCCCCCTTGTTCATTATAAGGTAGGAGAAGGGCCGCAGGCCTTTTCTCCCTCCCTTTATATCCCCCACTGCCCCCCGGCGCTGCAGTGGTGGAGTGCAGGGGCCCGGGCAACTAAGGGGGGGGGCGGCGCTGGGGGGGTCACGTGCGCCCCCTACTGATTCTATCTTTAAACCTTACTTCTTCAGAGCGCGACCCCGTGACTGAGCAGCCGAGCGGCCCCCCCCCTTTCCCTCCGGGGGGGGGCGGACCTACTGATTCAAATGATGCGCTTTGCCACGGGCCGGGGGGAGGAGGAGGGGCCGTCGGCTGCTCGTCAGGGTGCTGGCTCTGAAGAAGAAGTAATTTTAAGTTAAAAGTTTTGATAAGATCAGTTGGCGCGCAGCGTGATTCGCGGGCCAGGCCCTTCCCCTCATAGGCTGGCCCTCCTCTCCAACTTAGTTGCGCCGGGCCCTGCACCCCAAACCTTCGCAGCCCCGGGGCCCACTTCCCTTTTGTGGGGGCCCCCCAAAAGGCCCCTGTAGTATGGTGGGCCCCCAAAGGCCCCTTAGTTTGGGGGGCCCCCTAAGGCCCCTGTAGTTTGTGGGGCCTTAAGGCCCCTGTAGTTTGTGGGGGGCCCTTCAAGGCCCTAAATGTTGTGGGGCCCCGAAGGTTGTGGGGGCCCCATTCAAGGCCCAAAAACTGTTTTGGGGCCCCCTGAATGTTGTGGGGGCCCCGTTCAAGGCCCCTGAATGTCATGGGCCCCCCAAACTACAGGGGTCTTAAGGGGCCCCACAATATACAGGGGCCTTATGGGGGCCCTACGGCTGGGGTTTGGGCCCGGTGCAACTGGGATGGAGTGGTGGGCCCCGGCCCTTTTTTGAGGGGGAGTGGAGGGACCCGGCGTATAAAGGGGGAGGGGGCCCACTCTGCGGTCGACTGTGCGCCATAGTGACTTTTCTCAGGGGCCCAGTAGCGCCGGGGCCACTTGCCGTCCTGTGGGGGCCCCATAAGGCCCCTGTAGTTTGGGGGGTCCTAAGGCCCCTGTAGTTTGTGGGGCCCCCTAAGGGCCCCCTGTGGTTTTTGGGGGGCCCAAAAAGGGCCCCCTATAGTTTGGGGGAGCTCCCATAAGGCCCTGTAGGTTGTGGGGCCCCCTTTAAGGCCCCTGTGGTTGTGGGGCCCCCATAAGCCCCCTAAATGTTTGGGGGCCCCCATAAGCCCCTGAAGCTTGTGGGGACCCATAAACCTCTAAAGGTTGTGGGGCCTCCTAAACCCTTGAATGTTGTGGGGGGCAAAATCCCCTGAAGGTTGGGGGGCCCCATTAAAGGCCCCTGAGGTTGTGGGGGCCCATCAAGGCTCCTGAATGTTGTGGGGCCCGCTCAGGCCCGGGAAAATTTTTGGGGCCCCGTTAAATTTTTTTCTCCATGGGGGGCCCCCTTCGAGTTCTCCCTTTACAAACGGGGACCTTCTACCTGGCTACCTTCCTACGGGGGCCCACTTTCTTCCTTGGGGGCCCCCTAAAAAACTAGCTACCAGGCCACCAACGGGGAAATTATGACTATGTGGGGAACGATGGATGGGCAGTTTTTCTAGGGAATTTTACCCGGTGGGATTGTGGTCTCAGGTGTTTGTGTTGTGAATTTTTGGGGACGGTGGTTCCAGGAGAAGTCCTCATGGTGTCCAGGGGCCGAATGGAGAAGAAAAGGGAAGTGAACGACTTATCAGGACGAGTACCTGTGGTCACTAATATAACGTATGTGTGCACTTGTATCAAACCCTTATGTTGAAAAACGTCTAGGGTAAAACTTTCTTTGTTGCTCTTGCAACCAATAGACGCCCCCCTTTTTTGTGCTTGGAAAAAAGTAAGAGGCGCTCTGATTTGGGTTTCTATGGCAACAAAGAAAGTCTTAGCCGACGTTTTTTACTGTCCCCCAAAAATGGTCATTGAATGGTGGTAATATTGGTCTTATTGTGAAAGGATTTTTTCAGTAAAAGTTTGTGCCATTATTCTGCATCTTTGGAGTTATGTGGTTATGATGTGGCGGTATGATTTGGTCTTTTTATATTGGGTTTATTGGTAATATCGGCCTTGTTGTGGTTTGGTTTAGTAACATCTTTTGTGATATTTGTCACCTATGTAGGTTTTGTGGGGTACTTTCGGTCTTTGTATATTGTTTGGGGGTTTTTTTTTAGATGGGTTATGGTTTGGTCGTAAATATTTTTTGGGGAAAACCCTTGTCATGCAGTGTTATTTGCTGGCCCCTTTTTTAAGTACTCATTACTTCAATATAAAAATGTTTGTTGTTTTTGAATTCAAAAGAAAAAAATCAAAGACAATGGACATTGCATTTTTTTTTGGGTTTGGTTTTGGCGGGTTGTGGGGGTGGTTTTTTGGGGTGGGCGATGGTGTTTTAAAGGGGGGGGTTGACAGGGGGCGGGGTTGATGGGGGGCCCAGGTGTTTTAGCTGTAGGGGGCCCCGAAATTTCTGACGGCAGCCCTGACTGTGATGACTGCGGTTGTGGATCCGCTGGGCCACTGTGAGAGGTGCCACTGACCACGCCAGAGAGTGGAGTCTAAGGAGCACCCTGGGATGCACCAGAGCCTGCCGCAAGGCTTTGCTGCGGGGGACTCCCAGGTCACTACCTCTGAAAAATGCCATCGCGGAGGCTAGTCTGAAAAAGGGAGGGCGTTTGGGTTTAAGCGGCAGAGGGTAGTTGAAGCAGGAGAGGCGTAGTTTTGAAGAGGCAGAGGTAGTCGGAAGGAGGGGTTGTAAATGCGGGGGGGCAAGATCATTTTTTAAAAATTGAGAGCAGATGTGGAGGACTGGAAGGGGCCCTCCATTGTGCCCAAGTCATAATAAACTTGCCTTGTTTCTGAGGGGTGTGTTGGAGGTGGGCCACCTCCGCCATCCAGTCCTCAATAGTTAAAGGACTGGAGGATGTCCATGGTTGTGGAATGCCCATTTTTGCAGCTTGTAGGAGGTGAAGAGCCAAAGATTTTTTTATAAGCTGTTGGAGAGAGATCACATGTGGGTTTTTTACACAATTGATGCAAATTTGCAATGCAATTATTATCAGTGCAGTTTAACAAGTAAATTTAAATGTCCTACCTATTAAAGCTGCACAACAATTAGGTGCTGAGCTAATTCACATTAAAAATACATGTAGTTTTTTTACTAACCTTTAAGACTCAATAAAAATGCATCACTTGAACCCAGCTTTATGGTCCTCCAGATAGAAAGACTCTATCTGTAGTGGCTAATTGATGAGGGTCCTGAATGGGGCACCTGCCTCAAAGTGATTAAGTAGGGTGTTTAAAAAGAGAATCTATTGCCATTTTTTTTTACTAATTAAAACAAGACCAATGGACTTCTATTCTATTTAGATTTTTTTAAAATATTGATAGCGATATTGAAAATGTAAAAAAAAACATAACCAAAAATTCTTTAAACATGTGTTTAGTTAAACAATAGGTTATTTTGTGATGATACATTCCCTTTAATGTTATCTAACAGAAAGGAACACTTTAGAAATACAAGGTTATTTTGGTTAGTTTGGTGCTTTTCCTCCCATCAAGATAAATCCATGTTTTGTATTAATTATTTTACTGATACTTCTTTATAGTGGACCTGTGACATCTCCTGACATGTCTGTTTTAGTAAATACTTGTGTTTCCCATCAAATAACAATCCTGGAGCATCTTCTCTTATAACTTTGTGTTATACTGTTCCTTTGTTGTTCCTTCTAGACATTTGTAACTGAATCAGTCAGCTGGGTGTTTCCATTAAAGTTTTCAGAGGGGTGCTCAAATGATTCGCATGATTGGAAAAAGTTTAGGCTATGAGGGAACCACTAACTGGAAAACCCGTGGGGCAGATAAAGTTTTTTGAATTTCTTGAAGCAAAATCAGAGAAATTTCACTGAGAACCCAAGTATTTACTAAATCATGCATATCAGGAGAAGCCACAGACATTCTTTAAAAAAAAAATCAGAAAATAAACGCATAATAAAAAAGATACGAAAGTGGCAAGTGGGCTGTGGCAGTGACCTATCCTATCATTTTAATCCAAATTTTATACATACACAGTGGAGTCACATTATTATGATCACCAGCTAATATCTAAAGCAAACAGCATGTGCAGAATGGACAGCAGACGGGCTAGGATTGACTCAATAAAAGCCTGGTATCTTGTCACAGGTATCTGGAGCCCTGATGACTGCAGTGCATCCCACAGCTGCTGGAGCGTACATGGAGGGAGATCCATACAGTGAATATAACAATCAAGGTGGTCCCACAGATGCTCAACTGGGTTCAAGTTTGGTGAATTACAAAGCAGGGTAATACTTGGAAATCTTTGCCATGTTCTACCACCCAACGTTGGACAATTTTAGCCGTTTGATATGTTGCATTGTCTTACTGGAATATCCCAGGGAATACATTCAGCATGTATCAGTGTACGTGACCTCCAAGGATGGATGAATGGACCCAAACCGATTCAGAGTGTCTTCTACATGAATGAGTGGTCCCAGCGAATGCAATAAAAACATTCTCCAGGTCAAAACACTGCCACCACCAGCTTGTTTTCGTACGACAATGGTTCTTCGTTGCTGTTTCTTGACTGACACATCAACGTCCATCCATTTGATAAAGTTGAAAACATAACCTTTGCCAATCAGTAAAGGTTCAATTCTGAAACTGTTGTGAAAACTAAATCCTTTTCTGCCATTTTGTTAGCATCCATCTGCTTTTAAGCCCCATCCACAGTAGGGTTTGTTGAATTGTTGCTTTAGACACTTCTTTGGTAGCAAAAAATAGAATTTCTTACCGCCACTGGTGCATAAAGTCACAGTCTCGTGGCCACTAGATAAGTTGATGCATGGACAGCTCCCCAGACCTTTGGAGGCAATGGGTCAATCCAAAGGAAAAGAAAAAAATGTCCAGCATTAAAACTTGGAAAAAAATTTAAAGATAAATGCATTTTTTTTTTCCCCCAAAATTTTGGGGAGGAAAATGGGGGGGCGCTTAATCCGAAGTAGCATTAAGGCCGAGGGAAGGCCCTTTGCATTGTGGGGGTGCACAGCAGTGCCCAAAGGGGGGTGCGGCGTCCAAGGAACAGGCGCCTGCTGGAGTGAAAGTGGGGGGAGCATTAGAAATTAAAGAATGACGCTGTGTGGCTCCGTGCACTCTGTGCCGGCTGAGAGTAAGGCACGCAGAAGCGCTGCTGTGCATCTGGAAGCAATGGGGCACAGACTTCCAAGGAACTGCTGGAAACAGTTTGGCAGTCCTTCACCAGCTAACCCGTGGCTGCATAAAATTTTGAAGGGGGGTTATGGAGGCACGTACAGGGCCCCGAGCACCAGGAAAAAGAAAGCCCTGTACATCCCCAATACATATCCCAGGGAGGTAAAGAATTTTAAATGCAAATTTTTAACCAAATTAAAGGTGGGATTACAGTCCCTCCCCACGGCAACACCCATCTTTTCTGGGTCCTGCTTTTGGGGGGGCCACCAGCTTTCCCTTTAAACTGGGAAAAAGGAAAATTTAGCATCTGGGAAAGCTGGGTGATTCCCCCTTTTAAATTTTTTTGTTTCTTTTTTAGGTTTATTTTGGACAAAAACGATTCCCTGGACTAACCCCATTTTTTTTTTTAATTTTTTTTTTTTTAAAACACAAAGGGTTTTGGTTTCGGGGTTTTTTTATTTTTTAAATGGTTTATTTTTATAATTTTTTTCTGGTGTACCCCCCTTTCTTTCTCCAGTGATAGTAATGCAGGGGGTCTGACAAAATGCCCCTTTCCCTTTAATTTTCTATCGCCCCCCCAGCTTAGTTGCCGTCACAAAGGGGGTTTTTTTTTCACCACAAGGCTGGAGACTAACCCCCCTTCCCCCCCCTCCCCCTCTCACAATTACCCCAGTACCCAACGGACCAGGGGTACTGGGAAGAGCCGAATAACCATCAGAAGCAGTCCCTCTAATGTGATAGTCTGCTTCTGGGGCGGCTGCACACTGTTATTTTTAGGGTGGGAAGAGGCCGATGTCCATGGATCTTCCCATCCTGATAGTATCAGGATGCAGCTGACGGTTTTACCTTGACTGGTTATGAAAAATGGGGGGACCCCACATCATTTTTTTTTAACATTACCGTATTTGATTTTCAATAAAATATAAAAACTAGATGTGGGCCCCCCCCCATTTTTAACTAGCCAAGGTAAAACCATGAGCTGCAGGCTGATATTACCATATTAAGATGGAAATTTTTTCCTACCCTAGAAATACCAGCCCACAGCCTTCGCAGAAGTGGACCATGATATTAGAGGGTTCGTTTCTGGACGGTTACCTGGCTCTTCTCAGTACCCCTGGTGCATTGGGTACTGGAGTAATAGTGACATGGGGCTAGTGACAGCCTTTCTGTGGCAAAAAACACCACTGGCTGACACCCAGCCCGAGCGAGAGTCAGGAAGAAGCATCTGTTAGAACCTTTATTGCTAACACTGGAATAAAATGGTAAAAAAAAAACAGTTTATTTAAATAAACACTCCCCGACACCAGTCTCTGTTGAAATATGGTAAATGCAACATTGGTCGGATGAAGTCCAGCTACTGTATTCAGATAGTACTACTATTAAACTCCATCCCTGTACCCCTGAAGGTCTTGGCTGTGACTGATCATCTTGGGGTGCAGGGGACGGAGTACCTAGTGTGTTGGTACTAGGCCGCAGGGGTACAGGAGGTACAGACACAGCTGACAGGCACAATCTCCTGGGGGAGACACCTCCAAAGATTGTGCCTGTCAGCTGTGACTGTTACTCCTGTACCCCTGTGGCCTAGTACCAACACAAAATACCGTGCAACTCCCAACTAACACAGTATAACACCCTGACCACCGCCTATAGAGTGTTTCACTCTGTGGCCCTCCAACACTATATCTCCTCCATAAGTGGAAGCATGCCACCCCAGTGCATAAGCAGATCTCCCCCATAAGGCTATGTCTACACAGTTTACCGTAGTTAAAATACCGTTGGAAATCCAACGGTATTTTAACTTCGCCGTACCGCGTTTTTTTGTACATTGAGGCTACAGGAATCCGGTGGAAGAGAGAACATGTTCTATCTTCCACCAGACGGATGGAGGCTCAGTAGAAAATCCGTGCTGTGTAGACTACAGCATGGATTTTCTATTGAGGTCTACACAGCACATAACTATGAAGGACACAGTGCTGATAGTTTTGTCTTTACTGTATTTTGCTGCAGAAAGATACGATACCGTACAATACTCTCCTGCTGAATCTACCGTGATTGTGAAAAGATGTCAAAGCAGAAAAGGCTTTCTTATAAAATCTGGAGGTAGTGAAGTACGCCAAAGAACAAGGGAACAGAGCAGCGGAGAGACACTTTGGGCCACCTCCAACGGAAAAAATGATACGGGAATGGAGGAAACAGGAGAATGAGCTGCAGAAAGCAGACAAAACTAAACAATGTTTACGTGGGCCATGCTCCAAAGTGGCCACAGCTAGAACTGGATGTGAAAGAATGGATCACATATCATAAGAACAATGGCTTTTCAGTGTCTACTAAAATGATTATCTATGAAGCCAAACGTCTTAGTGCAGAGAAAGGCATTGAAGACTTGACTGGATCACCATCGTGGTGCTACAGATTTATGAAGCTATGTGGCCTTGCTATGCCCAACAAAACTAGAATTGCACAAAAAAGGAGTATGAATCCAAGATTGTGTCTTTTCACAAATTTGAAGCAAGAAAAAAATGGATTTGAAATAAGCCAAATTGCGAACATGATGAACCTTCGATGTTCCATCAAACAGGACTGTTGATGTGAAAGGTGCCAAAACCATATCCGTGAAAACCTCAGAGCATGAGAAAACCCATTACACGGTAGTATTGTTCTGCTGTGCAGACGGCACCAAACTACTACCAATGCTGATTTTCAAGAGAAAAAACATGCCAAAAGAGGCAATCCCAAGAGGAGTTTTTGTGCATGTTCATGACAAAGGATGGATGGACGAAAATGGCATGAAGATATGGATAGAAAAAGTGTGGTGCAAATGTCCTGGAGGACTTCTGAAAAAACCTGCCCTATTAGTGCTTGACCAGTTTAGAGCACATGTCTCTGAAGTCACAAAAAAGACATCCAAAAAAGAGAAAACCCATCTAACCGTTGCTCCTAGGAGGCTTACCAGCCAGTTGCAACTTTTGGACGTTTCCATTAACAAACCATTTAAAGTTTGCATGAGAGAAGCGTGGAACAAATGGATGGCTGCTGGATTTCATGATTTGACACCAACTAGACGAATGAAGAGACCCACTATCACCCAAGTTTGTGAGTGGGTGAAAACCTTATGGCATTCAGAGAAGGATGAAACCGTTGTGAGGTCCTTAAAAAAATGAGGCATTAGCAATGCCTTAGGCAGCACTGAAGATGACATCCTCTATGAACAGAGTGAAGACAGTGATGCTAGTGATTCTGAGGAACTGAGCTTCATAAATTTGGATAGTAGTGACGAGGAGTTTTTGGGATTCCCTGATGATTAGAGGAGTTTCTGTACATAAGTTTACAGTCAGTAGTAATGGTTGTTAATGCTGCTATTGAGCTCTATTTACATTTATATTGGTGAAATATTATATTACTTATGTTATTAAAAATTTTACCACACTTTTTGCTTCAAATTATTTTTTCCTGTTTTCCTCTTCTAAAATCTAGGTATGTCTTATGATCCGGTGCATCTTATAGTCTGAAAAATACGGTAATAGGTATAGATTAAAAAGAGAACTGCACCAAAGCAGCCCTCTGTCCTACAGACACATTTCGAGCCACGCTTGAAAAGCGTCAGGAGGAACAGAGGTTGCTTCAGTGCAGCTCTCTTTTTAATGTATACCTATTAAATATGTGAGTTTACCTTACATTTTTTCCAAGTTTGGATGCTAGACACTGTTTACTTTTCCTTTGGATTGACTTATTTGATAGCCCCCTTGGTTCCTTTTGGTGGTAAGCTACTCTACTGTAGCATTTTGGTGTGCCCTCAAACAGCTTCATAGTTGACATATTGCTTCAGAGTTTTCCTGTTGCTTTTTCACAATGGACCCATTTGTCCACTCACGATACCTTTTCACCAACACATCAATTAAACAGTTCCCAAACTGCACAGTTTTAGAAATACTGCCAACCCTTGGCCAGAAAGCTAAAAATCATCCCTTTTTGGAACTCTGTTAATTTGTCCCTTTTATTCTTCACAGTAACAAAGGACATACAGTATATGTAGACAGCCCATCACACACCTTTTATAACCTGCAAAGCCAGCTCACCATGCGTGACTTCCTTTATGAGCTATGCACTGCCAACATAGAAAGAAGGAGGTGTTCATAATAATGTGACTCAACTGTGTGTGTATGTATATGTACATATAAGAGAAATAACAAAAGACACAGAGGCGACGCTCTTGGTGAAAGTACGTCTGTAAACGAACAGAAATTATACTAGTATTATACAGGTGCTCACCTGAGGGTGTTGTGCAACTAATATAGAGGCACAACACTCATAAGAGTCTGGGTGGCTCTCGCCGAGCCTCGGAAACAGCAGCCGTCGGTCACTCTCTCCGGAGCCAAGGGCAGGCAGCGGGCACAACCAGCAATGAAGTACAAGAAACAATGGACCCCGCGCTCGTTTTGTGGAGTAAAGAAGATCCTCGTGGCAAATTTCTTTATTCCAATTAAAAAATCATGAAAGTAGTGTTAAGCCTTGCAAATAGTGCAACACATTAATATGACGCGTTTCGCACCGGAACGGTGCTTCCTCAGATACAGAAGTGCTACATTAACTCAAGATACACATTAGAAAATTAAAAGGACAAAATGAATCGGATTGGTACAAAAATGAGCCAATAAACATGATGGTTAGAAACATTCCAACATGATTGGCTCATTTTTGTACCAATCCGATTCATTTTGTCCTTTCAAATTTCTAAGGTGTATCTTGAGTTAATGTAGCACTTTTCTACCTGAGGAAGCACCGTTCCGGTGCGAAACCGAAACACGTCATATTATTGTGTTGCACTATTTGGAAGGCTTAACACTCCTTTCATGATTTTTTAATTGGAATAAAGAAATGTATTTTACTCGAGCGCCGGGTCCATTGTTTCTTGTACTTCACTGCTATATATACACTCACCGGCCACTTTATTAGGTACACCTGTCCAACTGCTCGTTAACACTTAATTTCTAATCAGCCAATCACATGGCGGCAACTCAGTGCATTTAGGCATGTAGACATGGTCAAGACAATCTCCTGCAATTCAAACCGAGCATCAGTATGGGGGAAAAAAGGTGATTTGAATGCCTTTGAACGTGCATGGTTTGTTGGGGCCAGAAGGGGTGGTCTGAGTTTTCAAAAACTGCTGATCTCCTGGGATTTTCACGCACAACCATCTCTAGGGTTTACAGAGAATGGTCCGAAAAAAAAAAAAACATCCAGTGAGCGGCAGTCTGTGGGCGGAAATGCCTTGTTGATGCCAGAGTCAAAGGAGAAAAGGGCAACTGGTTTGAGCTGATAGAAACGTAACAGTGACTCAAATAGCCACCCGTTTCAACCAAGGTAGGCAGAAGAGCATCTCTTGAACGCACAGTACGGCGAACTTTGAGGGAGATGGGCTACAGCAGCAGAAAAACCACACCCGGGTGCCACTCTTTCAGCTAAGAACAGGAAACGAGGCTCCAATTTGCCCAAGCTCATCGAAAATTACAGTAGAAGATGGAAAAACGTTGCCTGGTTTTGATGAGTCTCGATTTCTGCTGCGACAATTTGGATGGTAGGGTCAGAATTTGGCGTCCAACAACATGAAAGCATGGATCCATCCTGCCTTGTATCAACGGTTCAGCTGTGTGGTGGTGGTGTCCCTGGTGTGGGGAATATTTTCTTGGCACTCTTTGGGCCCCTTGGCACCAATTGAGCATCGTTGCAAAAAACCTTGTGGAATCTATGCCACGAAGAATTGAGACAGTTCTGAAGGCAAAAGGGGGTCCAACCCGTTACTAGCATGGTGTACCTAAGACAGTGGCCGGTGAGTGTATATATATATATATATATGTAGATAGATAGATACATAGATCACATGACCTTATAACATCTTTCACAACACGGAGTAGTATATACTAAAAAAATATAAGTAACATAAAATATTCCGACATCCAGCAGTTTGTAGCAAGCGTAGTTCTCAGTACGGGGAAATTAACTGTGATCTAAAACACACTGTTAGATATCAAATAAAGATTAGTAGACCTAGCTGGTTAATCTACCCACATGCCTGTGTAGTGGTCAGTACCCAGTTGTCATTTGCAATAGAAAAAAGTCAGAATGCAAGATAATTATAGAGTTGGTTTAGGCTCTTAAATGGCTTGTAAAGGAATATAAAAACATGACACCTGTAGCATTTGACAGGCCCATTAGTGGATCCTCCAGTGAGCTGTGAGTCCAACCAGTGTAACGTCTGCCCTCTAATGGTATGAGTAAATTTTACTCGTCGGATCCTGCCATTGAAAACCGCATCGGGCGACACAGTCTTCAACAAATATTTCACATAACATTGCATGTGGATTTTGAATTTTTTTTACACGGATTTTACAGTCAGAAACAAGTCCCATTCATTCCTAAGTGGTTTTAAATGCAGATCCACATTAAAAACCACATACAAATGTTTTGGGCGTGTTTTACACAAGGTTTTTAGCCATCTCCATTGACATCAATAGTAAATTTTCAAATTTGTCGTACGTAAAAAAGCTTTTTGAAGTACGAATTACAACACATATTTCCTATTAAGGTCAAGGGAATGCTTTACTTTTGGTTTTAAAGAAGTATTTTATGTCGGAATCCATGTAGATTTCAACTTGAAATACTGGTTTTATGTACATAGCCTTAGAGGGGTTTTGCCATGAAGTGAGTTCTTTACCTCTTATTTGCTCAGGAGAGAATATAAACAAAGCATGCAGCGTCATGAACGGCTGCAGCGGTGAGAGGGAGGGGGGTCAGCAGAGAGCGAGGAAGAAGGGAGTGTCTGCAATGTTTACTCAAATAATTACATTACAACCAGTGGATTATCTATACAAAAGACACAGCCTCATACACTGCACTTTCTCCCCAGCCCCTTGCAATCTCCTTCATGTTCCTTGTCATCAAATAAGAAGTGCAAACACGCCAGATCAGCTCCTGTCTGTGTCCTGGGAGTTTAGATGAAAGACAATGTATTTATTCACTTGTTTATATCTTTTAATCACTTTTTTCTTTTTGCAGAAATCGCATTAATAGGAGTGTGCTCCATGATAAGCAATGCTACCAAGTGCATAATTTGTGCTATGTATAGTGGGGAAAAAAGTATTTAGTCAGCCACCAATTGTGCAAGTTCTCCAACTTAAAAAGATGAGAGAGGCCTGTAATTGACATCATAGGTAGACCTCAACTATGAGAGACAAAATGAGAAAAAATCTCCCGAAAATCCCATTGTCTGATTTGGAAAGATTTTATTTGCAAATTATAGTGGAAAATAAGTATTTGGTCAACTACAAACAAGCAAGATTTTTGTCTCTCCCATCAGACCTGTAACAACTTCTTTAAGAGGCTCTCTCTCAGTATCAGCATCAAAGACATCTGTCTACAACCTCAAACAGTCAAACTCCAAACTCCACTATGGTGAAGGCCAAAGAGCTGTCAAAGGACACCAGAAACAAAATTGTAGCCCTGCACCAGGCTGGGAAGACTGAATCTGCAATAGGCAAGCAGCTTGGTGTAAAGAAATCAACTGTGGGAGCAATAATTAGAAAATGGAAGACATACAAGACCACTGATAATCTACCTCGATCTGGGGCTCCATGCAAAATCTCACCCCATCGGGTCAAAATGATCATAAAAACGGTGAGCAAAAATCCCAGAACCACATGGGGGGACCTGGTGAATGACCTGCAGAGAGCTGGACCAACGTAACAAAGGCTACCATCAGTAACACACTACGCCACCAGGGACTCAGATTCTGCAGTGCCAGACGTGTCCCCCTGCTTAAGCCAGTACATGTCTGGGACAGTCTGAAGTTTGCTAGAGAGCATTTGGATGATCCAGAAGAGTATAGGGAGAATGTCATGTGGTCAGATGAAACCAAAATAGAACTGTTTGGTAGAAACACAACTCGTCGTGTTTGAAGGAGAGATCATGCTGAGTTGTATCCAAAGAACACCATACCTATTGTGAAGCATGGGGGTGACAACATTATGCTTTGGGCTGTTTCTCTACAAAGAGACCAGGACAACTATGTACATGAAAGAATAAATGGGGCTATGTATCGTGAGTAGTGTTGAGCGATTGCGTTGGCTATCGAGATCGAGCGATAGTCGATAGTCGGCCGCTATCGATAAGGTTTTTCGATAGTGAGCATCGATTATGAGCGATTACCATTAAAGTCTATGGAGAGACAACAACACCTTCATTATTACACCCAAACAAGGCTGGAGAGCTGAAATATAACATCCACAACAGTCAAATGGATACGTGCTACATCTTAGGCAACACACTTAGGTTATAAGAGTCACAGAAAAAAAGTCACAGACCATTCACTATCCCTGTCTTGTACCACAGCATGACCCTTAAACCTGCATCACCCACAAATTAAAAAGTGCCAGAAGGCAGTATGATTTGAACCATCATGTTACTGAACTGGACATTGAATACCTGTCCTGGAACGCAGCATGAGCCCGAAACCTGCATGACCCCCAGATATAAAAAGTGCCGCAAAAAGGAGTCTTTCAAACCCCCATTTTAGTTGAACTGGACACTAACTATATCTGTCCTGTACCGCAAATGACCATTAAACCTGTCTGACCCACAGTTTTAAAAAGTGCCAGAAAAAGATCTTT
>JAODAL010040115.1:0-37258 GCA_025379985.1 Phyllomedusa bahiana
GGGGAGGCCTAAGGGGGGGGGTTTTACTGTTGCGGGTGTCCCTGCGACCTCGTGTCGGGTGCAGGCACCCCGCAAGCCGCAGCCCCCCCTGTGCGGCCGGTGCCGCGGCCCATGTCGGGCCGCGGAACCCCCCGGGTGTCAGGGGGACATTTACCCACCCCTCCTGGGCCCCCTTTCCTGGCGCGCGCTCCTGCGCGGCCCCGGGTGCACCGCGCCCTCTAGGGGCCCGGGCGCGCGGCACTGCCGGGGGAAATTTTTAAAGGGCAGTGGCGGTGATGGCCCCCAAGGGCACGGCCCCCTTTTTAGCCCTGCCTTTCCCCCCACACATTGCCGACGATGTCCCTTGTCCCTGGAAGGAAGCGTTTTTAAAGTTTTTTTCCCTTTAAGTGTCCGTACCTTCTGCCCCGCCCTGCCACGACCTTTGCCCCTGTCCTGCCCTTCCTGTCCCCGACTACGAGCCTGCTTCACTTTTTTGTACCCCCGCACACCCCCCTCGGCTGCCACCCAAAATCCCAGGGGGCGATGGTACAATCCGCCGCAGCAATCCACCCCTTTGGGGGGGGTCTGGTGAAAACCGGACCTACTTAGCTCCGTTTCCCCGGGCGGGTTCAATCGCTTGTGGGGGTCCAGTGGATCCATCCCCAATCCTAACATTTTTCCTGTGCTTTAAATAAAAATTAAACATATTTAACACCTAGCAATACGTTCCAGTGCTGCAAAAACCCCCCAGTTCCTAAATGATGAAGAGTTCATGGACAATGATGCGAAAAAACAGACAGCTGCAGTCACATTTGTACTGGGATGTGACGCTAGGCAGAGTTTGGGTTACGCATCATGTGGCCCCATGAATGTACTCACAAGGGAGGGGAGGAAACAATGGGCTTGGCAGTGCTGGAATGGTGGGGTGGGAGAGGAAGTATTTTTTTTTTTTTCATTTGAACAAGGGAAGGGTGGTAGGGGGTTTTCCCCCAAATCTCAGAAAACCTCCTTAAGTGGGCCCTACTATGCTAATGAAATTGTTTTAAAAAAAGAGGTGGAGAGGTTCACAAAAATTTTTGGGTTTTTTATGAAGGTTTTTTTTAAGAACCTCAACACCAAGAGCTGGGAAATTATTAGACCTGTTTAAGAAAACAATGTAAGTTGCAGATGTCTGTTGGCACCCATGGCAGTCAAGTATATTTCATTTACATTGATTACACAGGATTTTATAGCCGGGTTTTATTTCAAGCTTTTCCCTACAAAAGAGCACAAGGAAACATGGTTTTTAACCTGAATAAAAGGGCACTTGATTAGTATTCATAAATGAATAAAAAAGGAAGGAAATTTTGTTTTTTCTGCAGCCATCCACAGAATAGACAATTATATTTTCTAGAATAAGTAGCAATATGAGAAATGTATGTCATCAGTGTTTCTACAGTTTGCCTTCACCTTTACAGTGGTACCTGTACCTTTCTTGAGGATCTTGCACTTTTTTACTATTTGAGGCTTCGTCATTTCATCCTCTTTTTGTATTATTAATTTTCTGGCGATGCTTTTGTTTTAAAAACGTTCTGTGATGCATATACCTGCCACTTTTCCAGAAAATGCCATTTGATGGGGGTTGTAGAGCGGGGGTCTTTCCCAACATAAAAACAAAGTTATATCAAAATGTGCTTTAAAGGTTTTTTTCTGACCTTATTGGTGGGGATGCATAATGTATCAAATTAAATAATTAAAAAAAAAATTGTAAAAAAAACAACTTTTAGCCTCGTCCCCAGTGACCTGCTCCGGTGACAAAAAAGTTACACAATTACAAAAGTTATTTCAGTAAAAGTTAGCTTTTAAAAATAAACAAATATTAAATGCCCTTTGTTTCCCCTTTTTTTAAAAAAATTTAAAAATAAAGAAAACAAAAAATAAAGCCAAAGAAAACAAGAAAAAAAATTTTGGTATGGCAAAAAAAGCGCTATAGCAGTCAAACTTGCATGTACTAAAGAAAATCAAAATGTGTACTAAAAGAAAAAAAAAAAATGTGCCGGTAGTAAGGGGGGGTAAAAGCTTTTGGGTTTAAAAAATTGTTAAAGGGGTTGTCCAATTTAAAAAAAAATAATATAATGCTCCTGGGGCACCACTGAAATAAAGACAATAAACCAACCTTCACTTGGTCCCTTGGGTTCCCAACCCATATCCTTGGTCCTTTTTGAGTCTTGACTCTTGAATGGTACCTTTCCAAGCCACTGATTAGCTGCATTGGTCATGTGCCTCTAGTTAAATCATCGTTCAGAGCTGTTCACTTCCGATTGGTGATAGAAATCAGAGGCATGTAACCACCACAGCCAATAAGTGGCTGCAGAAGTAAAATGTCCGTTCAGAAGTACAACAATGACAATCATTCAGGGCCTTTGTCCTGAAACCTAGTCTATCTGTTGTTGCAAACATTGTAATGATCTGAATGTTCAGAGGTGAGCTATCTTCTTCAACCATTAATAAGATTATACTGGATTAGAAAAGAGTGCTTTTTTTGCTGAAAATGTGCCACAATTAACATGGAATATGTTTAATTTCCCCATTTACAAAGTACCTTTTTCTTTAAACCCTTTTCTGTTGCATTTATTTTTTCCTCCCTTCTTTTACATGAAAAAACATGAAAAAAAATGCACTTGTGCCTGTTACGTCTGTCCCCGCGACCCCCGTATCGGGTAGCGGGCACATCCGCACCCCTGCAGCATCTCCTGCTGCGGGCGACGCAGCTCTGGTTGTCACTTACCTTGCTGCACTCCTGTTCCCGCGGGGTACTGCAGTCAAGCTTAAAAGGACAGCGCGCCGATGATTGGTTTTCATCGGGCGCTGATCCTATTTAAGTCCTGCCCCTTCCCACTACTCTTGCCGAATCGTTAGTGCCCTGTGCCTTGAGAGAAAGCATTCCGTTGTGTATTATTATTGTCTTTACTGTGTATTGTACCCTTTTGTACCCTTTTGCCTCTGTCCCTCGACCACGAACCATTGCCGCCTGTCCTGACCTTCCTGCCTGCCCCCAACTACGAGCCTGCTTCACGATTCTGTACCACGCAACACCTCGGCCGCCACCGCAAGCATGTCACATCAGGGGTAGTGACCCGGTAGCAATCCACCGCAGCAAGTCCATCCCACTTTGCGGCGGGCTTGGGGAAAACCGGACCTACTTAGACTCTGCTCCCTGATCATTACAGTGCCATTTCTGTAGGTTTTTTTTTATGTCGTGCAGTGTTTGGTATAAATTACATGTTACCTTTATTCTGTAGATCCATAGGAAATGGGTAATACTAAATTTTTAATACTTTTAAAAACAATTAAAAACTTTTTCTATTTTTAAATTTGCCCTGCAGCACCATTTTCTGTGACCAACAACTTCTTTGTTTTTTTATCTATTATTTCTTGCAGGTTGAAGTGTAGTTTTTATTGTACCATTTTTGGATACATGCAACATCTTGATCACTTTTTATTCCAATTTATTGGGGACACGATACGTTAAATTTGGCACTGGGAAAAAAAACACTACTTCTCCTGTATAAAACAAGTCTCTATTCAACTGTCATAGTAAAAATAAAAAAGTTAAGACTAATGAAACGCAGTGAGGCAAAAGCTAAAAAATTACCTGATTATTAAGGCCTTTTCAGGCCTGGTGTTTAAGGGGTTAAGGCCCTGGCCGTTATAACAACTGCTCAGCACCCTAGATCAGTTATCATGGCAGCCAGCCTGCTCCATACTCCCTTACTGGCATTATGACGTATAGGTACATCAAATGTTGGTAAAAAAATGTCAGTAAGGCTATGTATTTCGCCTTATTTGGCGTGATCGTAGGAGGGCGGCAGCCCGTCGGCCCAATAGACATGCATTATTCTCGGCGCGTATATGTCGTGAATAATTGACATGTCACTTCTCTCCCCGCTCGCCGTATTGTGCAAGCAGGGAGAGGAGAACTGTGGATTACCGTAATGACTGGGACATATTTCAGCCCGTAATTCATGCAGTACGGCGTGAATTACGGGCTGAAATACGTCCCAGAATAAGCTGTGTGAACATAGTCTTACAAAAACTTTTGACATGTAATTTTAGTGTCCTATTGAACATTGCTGACATCTTGGCTTAGGGTATGCTCACATGGTGTAATTGCGGGCCATACTTCAAGGCGTAATTCCACTGCAATATGCCCAAAGTACCGCCCGCAATTACGGTAAAATAAGCAGACGTTTTCCGTGGCACACAGTACCCGCTGGGAGAAAGAAGTGACTGGCCACCGCGGCCTTCTAAAACACCCGGCATATAGCGGCGTGCACAGTCCACGGCACTATACTCTGCCATTAGATCACGTGAACCTACCCTTAGTCATGTACCAATCTGCTGGAGTGATAAACCAAGGTTTTTCAGTTCAAGAATTCTGTCCATCGCAGGTTGCAACTAACAGAGATGAGTGGCATGTTGACAAACAGGAGGCAGCACACAATTAATCCACACCTCTTGATCCCATTTTTGAGGTTTTATTTGGCTTAAAAACTTTGCTTTCAATCTGGCTCTTATCCCTCTCCAATATGCCACTGATTGGAGCTAGTCCCTTAGGGTGCTTTCACACAAAGCGATTTTGGTGCATTTTTTTATGCATTTTTAAACACGATTAATGCTTTACCATTCTGCACAAAAAAAGTATCCACAATTGCAACATGCAAATACACCGAGCGGGGAGAAAGGGACATGCACATTATCCTGGCGGGATACGCGCTGTGGATAATGCATGTCTATGTAACCGGCGAGCTGCCGGAAACCCGCCCCCGCTGCACGGAGTCGGCGTAATTGCGGGACAAAATCCGTCCCCGCAATTATGTTGGCAATAAGCCATGTGAACCCCGCCTTAAGAGTTTGATCATTTGCAGATCTTAGCGACATCTGCTACTTCCTCGATTTGCAGAACCCTATGACTTGTCCTTCTTGGTGTTCCAATTTTGTTAAGGAGTGCAGATGTTCCAATATGCATGTATCCTGTTTACTAACAATTTTCTGCTACCATGAAAGCAATACAATGTTTTTTTTTCTCCTGACAGGATTAATTTCCTAATGATTTGCCTGGATTAAAGTCGTCTGTATTACAAGGTAATCACAGGAGTTTCTTTAGAAGAATTAGCCCACAGGCCAAGCAGAAAATATCTTGTGGAGCAGATGTTAGTTTACATTTCATAAATTTTTATCCAGTATTTTCTAATATAATGCCTGATTGATAAATATCTAGGGGCAAAATAGCTCATGCAGAACTTGCTTCAAGCAACATTTGATGTAATCGTGTATTGCCATGAAATGTTGTTGCTATTGGCCTACAATCATATATACAAGTAGACTTTAAATATTTGTTATGAGCATTTTCAGATCATTTCACATGGATAGTTGAGTCAAAATTGGCAGTATAAGCAGTAGGGTTAGAGATGGGCGAATTGATTCTAACGAAGTGGAATTGTTTGTTTCAGGAAATTTCTTCTGAACGAAGTCGAAGTTTGGGGGTTTTTGGGGAACGAAGCTTGTTTTGTTGATAAAATGGCTGCGAGCACATGGGTTAATGGGCAAAGAAGTCTAGGAGGAAAAGAAAAGGCGTGCCAAATTTGAAAAGGCAAGGGAAAAGCCAATCAGGACCGAGGATTCTTTTACTTCCCTCAATTAAGTCCGGGCGCCATGATGCCCCTCACTTCTCCTGTAGTGTGGGGAAAATTGTCCTGTCCCGGGCCGCTGCGTTTAAATTTTTCCCACTAAAGAAATCATTTTTATACAGCGTTTTTTGGGGGGGTGTCACAGCTTGTTCAGGGACTGCTTCCTTAGTTTAATTCTATTTTGTGGGGTTTTGGAACAAATCCTTTTAAATCCAATGCACTGATGACATTTTAATGTATTGCTCGTTCTTCAGACATTGAAATCCAAGGGTTATCAAACCCTGTTCCTGTTTTATTCAGTTTAAAGAAACAGCATTTTTACAATCCAAATACCACTTCATTTTTGGTTGTTCATTTATTTTGCGCAATTTAGATCCAGGGGTTAATTGAGCGTTGTTCTGCTGTTGTGGTCACTAAAAGAAACGTTCCTTTTCACCGCCAAATAAGAAATTTTGCCTGTAGCATAATTCATATCCGAAGGTTAATTACAAGTTTCTGTTATTGTGTTCCATAAAACACACGCCGTTTCAACACGCTCCAAAGCTCGTAATTGTTTGCAGCATTATTCTTTTGCGCAAGTTACATCCAAGGGTTAACTAAGTTCTTTTCTGCAGTTGTACTTAGTAAAAGAAACGTTCTTTTTCACCGCCAAATAAGAAATTTTGGCTGTAGCATAATTCATATTCGAAGGTTAATTACAAGTTTTTCTGTTGTTGTGTTCCATAAAACACACGCCGTTTTAACACGCTACAAAGCTGGTAATTGTTGGCAGCATATTTCTTTTGCGCAATTTACACCCACGGGTTAACTAAGTATTTTTCTGCAGTTGTATTCATTAAACTAAAACTTTCCTTTTCACCGCCAAAAAAGAAATTTTGAGTGGAGCATAATTCAAATCCGAAGGTTAATTACAAGTTTTTCTGTTGTGTTCTGTAAAATACACGCCGTTTTAACACGCCGCAAAGCTGGTAATTGTTGGCAGCACATTTCTTTTGCGCAATTTACATCCAACGGTTAACTAAGTTTTTTCCTGCAGTTGTATTCATTAAAATAAACGTTCCTTTTCACCGCCAAATAAGAAATTTTGCCTGTAGCATAATTCATATCCGAAGGTTAATTACAAGTTTTTCTGTTGTTGTGTTCTGTAAAATACACGCCGTTTTATCACGCCGCAAAGCTGGTAATTGTTGGCAGCACATTTCTTTTGCACAATCTACAACCACGGGTTAACAAAGTATTTTTCTACAGTTGTATTCATTAAAATAAACGTTCTTTTTCACCGCCAAAAAGAAATTTTGCCTGTAGCATAATTCATAACCGAAGGTTAATTACAAGTTTTTCTGTTGTTGTGTTCTGTAAAATACATGCCGTTTTAACACGCCGCAAAGCTGGTAATTGTTGGCAGCACATTTCTTTTGCGCAATTTACATCCAAAGGTTAACTAAGTATTTTTCTGCAGTTGTACTTAGTAAAAAAAACTTCCTTTTCACCGCCAAAAAAGAAATTTTGCCTGTAGCATAATTAATAACCGAAGGTTAATTACAAGTTTTCTGTTGCTGTGTTCCGTAAAATACACACCGTTTTAACACGCTACAAAGCTGGTAATTGTTGGCAGCATATTTCTTTTGCACAATTTACATTCAAGGGTTAACTAAGTATTTTTCTGCAGTTGTACTTAGTAAAAAAAACGTTCTTTTTAAAATCCAAAAAATACATTTTGCCTGCAGAATAATTCATATCAAAAGGTTAATTAAACCTGTTAGAGCTATTATATTCAGTAAAATACCCAGTGTTTTTTTAAACGGCACATACAAGTAAATTTTTCCTGCCCATTTGTGGAGCGCAATTTATATCCAAGGGTTACCCAAGCTTGTTAGTGGGTTCATTTGAAGTCAAATACAGGGTATGTATTTATCATATCCAGATATCTTCATCAAAAAGTGTCTGTACATTTTAGAACAAACAGTATGTTAGACAGAGAGGTGGCAGGCTCTTCACCTGCGAGTAGCAGTGGCACAAACATTCCTGGAGCAGGCCCAGGTCGCAGCACAGCAAGGGGTCGCCACAGCAGGGGTCACTCAGTGAGGCCACAACTGCCGCTGTCATCTAGCGGCCGTGTGCTGACTAGCAACCCAAGGGTTCTTGATTGGTTGACTAGGTCAGCCACTTCCTCCCAGATGACATCTGACAACCCCAGCCAAAAGTCGGTGGGAACGTCAGACACAACCCTTAATTGGCATGGCCCGGGAGCAGGTCAGCGGCCCTCACCGGACCTCAACCCGCCTCTGTCCCATCCGGTTCCCTCAGCCAGAGATCTACTATGTGGTCTGGGCTCAGCACCACTATATAGCGAGGATGAACAATTTGAGGAGTGCAGTCAGCAGCTACTTGGCAGCGAAGAAATGGGGCCAATATCCCCTGCTTCTTGCAGTAGGCGGCAAAGTATAGATGTGGAGAGTGGCATGGGAGGTCATGTTGTGAGGGGTCAGCCTCTGCATACCAAGACCGGTGATGAGGACAGCAGTGACGATGAAACAAAAATCGATGATGATGTAGCCAAACACATTTGGGAACCGAGTGAAGCAAGGGCTTCATCATCGTCAGGAGAAGAGGGCGCCAGCTTGCGCGTCAGCCAGCGGCGCAGCCAGCAAGTTGGTTGTGTGGCCGTGAGTCAGCAGGGTAGCAGTAGTGTGAGGTCGGGAGCCAAGAGGCCACGGGGTAAAAAACCCACTTCGCAGGTCCAAAAAATAGCGGCACAGGGGCTCAGCAAGGCAGCGGCGGTAGTAGTCACTCAGTGCGGTGCATTGGCGGTAAAATCAGCTACTCGGCGGTGTGGCAGTTCTTTGCTAACACACAGGAGGAGCCGAATAGGGGTATATGTAGAATCTGTGGGCAGAAAGTTAAGCGTGGCCAGGGAGCTAATGTTGGCACCATGACACTGCGTCAACACATGCAGCGTCACCATCCGGTGGCCTGGGAGAAACGTGGCTCAGATGTGGTGGTCCATCCTGCCGCCGCAGCAACAGCAGCAGCAGCGCCCAGTGGCACGCATGCCATTGCAGCCAGTCAAGGCTCCACCACCTCTGCAGAAGGGAGCTGTTTCTCTTTGCCATCATCTCCCGGTCCAGATGCTCCTGCTCCTCGCTACTCATGGTGCCAGCAGTCGTTCAGCGAGGCGATTGCAAAGAGACAACAGTATGTGTCCAACCATCCTAAGGTGCAGAAGCTGACCGTGCTCCTGTCCAAGTTGTTGGTACTGCAGTCCCTCCCTTTCCAAATGGTGGACTCTGCACCGTTCAGAGAACTAATGGCTTGTGCCGAGCCAAGATGGAGAGTTCCAAGCCGTAATTTCTTTTCCAAAAAGGCAGTACCAGCACTTCATAAATATGTAGAACAGAAGGTGGGCCAGTCCTTGAGCTTATCGGTTTGTTCCAAGGTGCATGGCAGCGCGGACATCTGGAGCTGTAACTACGGTCAGGGCCAGTACATGTCCTTTACGGCCCACTGGGTGAATGTGCTTCCTGCCCAGGCACACCAACAACTTGGACAGGAGACGCCGCTTTCTCCTCCACGTTGTCAAACTGCGGCTCCTGTGCCAATGTCCGCCTCCTCCTCCTCCACCACCACCACCATCTCAGCCTCCACAAGTACTGCTCCATCATACCACATGTGTAGGGCACAGCGGTGTCACGCAGTTCTACACCTGGCTTGCCTTGGCGAACGAAGTCACACAGGGGAGGAACTGCTCTGCGTCATGCAGCAAGAAATCGATGTGTGGCTTTTGCCACGCCAACTGCACATGGGAACCATGGTGACAGACACTGGGAGGAACATGGTGTCCGCGCTGCACCGAGGAGGGATGGTCCATGCGCCCTCCATGGCGCACGTGTTCAATCTGGTTGTGAAAAGGTTCCTGAAGTCTTCCACCGATCTTCAGAAGATTCTGAAAATGGCCAGGAAACTGTGCATACACTTCATCCATTCCTACAAAGCCAGGAACACCCTCCTCGAGTTGCAGCGGCAGAACGGCCTCCCCCAACACACTCTGATATGCGATGTTTCCACCCGTTGGAATTCCAGTCTGCACATGTTGGACCGACTGTATGAACAGAGAAAGGCCATTAATGATTTTTTAATCTTCCTGGAACAGATGCTGAAAAATATGTCTGGGCAGGGGACTGGAGACGTGGCGACTACATCTCGCGGCCACATGAGTACGGTGGGGACTGAACTGGAGGAGGACATTGGAGCAGAAGCATTTTCTGGTGAAATGAGTGGATTTTCTACCCAGGTGACAAGAGAGGAGGAGCAGGAGCAGCTAGAGGAGGTAGATGGAGATGAGGAAGACGAGGCAGATGACCCGCAAGCACTGTGGCAGTATACGGTGGAGATGGAGGCAGGGAGCTCCTTGGAGTCACTTGTGCAGATGGCCCGCAGCATGCTGATTTGCCTGGCTAGTGACAGCTGAATAGTCAACATCCGGCAGAGGGATGACTTCTGGCTCTCCCCCTATTGGACCCTCGCTACCGGTCCAAAATGGGAGCCTTTTTCCCAGCTGCTGAGAGAGAGGACAAACTCAAATACTATAGGGAAATCCTCAGTAGTCAGTTGGCCGCTGCCTATGTGCGGCATCGTCCCTCCTCTGACAGGTCTGACCGGGGGGTTCTTCAGCGCTCACGTACTACTGCCGTGGCTGCTGGGGGAAGGTGGGGGGGGGTAGGAGCAGTACCAGCTCCATCAGCAGCAACCTAAGTCTGGAGTCACTGATGAGCAGCTTCCTTCACCCGCCTAGTGAGGAGGGCAGTCGCCAGTAGCAGCAGCAGCATGACCTGGAGCAGTCCCTGAACCAACAGGCCGCAACTTGTCAAGTTTGCAGTGGAGAAGCTGTCCTGCCCGGCCAGTAGTGTGGCATCAGAGCGGGTGTTCAGTGCAGCGGGGGCCATCGTTACCCTAAGGAGAACCCGCTTGTCCACGGGAAATGTGAAACGACTGACCCTTGTCAAGATGAATCAGGCGTGGATCGGCCAGGATTTCCACACACCAATGCCTTAGGCGTCAGACTACATCAGCCATGACGCCATTGCTTATTTTCGTTACACCCATTATTGTTCATTTTATATACACATCGGCACAACTTCGTGAGTCTTATCATTTTATTTCTGCCATGTACAGTTTGATTATAGATTGCATTAGAAAACCCATAAGAGCGTCGCTCGTTCTCTTATTGGCCCAAATAATCGAGCCTCTTTTAACTTAGCCAATCACAAACAGAGCTCGCTCTGCATTTCTTTTCCCCATAGAACTCTATGAGATAAGTAGCTCACCCGCTGATTGGCTAAGCTGGACGAGCCCCTCTTCTCCCCAACCAATCACAGTACTAGAATATTTCCAATAGACAGTAATAACTTTTAGGGCGCCCTTCTATCGCGCCCTTCTTGCTACACTCAAAAGAGACGCACTATATATGATTGGTGGATTCATATCTGCCGCCTGGTCTCAACCAATCAGCGCATATCTGCATTTTTTACTGTATATAGAACTGTCCCGCCTTTTCATTTGATTGGTCAATACTACTCCATAGGTTATATTGGTTCACTGTCACTCCTATTCTGATTGGTTGGTTTCTGCCGACCAATGAGAAGCGCTTACAGAATTTGAATTTCCCGGCAATTTCCAATAGCCCAATTCCTGATGAAGCTCCGGTCACGGCGACACACGCGTTGTTAGGGATTTTATTTATGTCTGTTTTTAGAAGGTTTTAGCTTTTATACAGAGAATGTTTTACACCTAATAAAAACGATTTATTTACTAATACTCCATGCCGCACGGAGCTGAGATTTCAGTGCCCCATCTCTCCATAGACTACAATCGGACAAAGTAGCTCGCGCTCTGATTGGCCGGGATAGCCAAGCCCCCGCTACTTCAACCAATCAGCTCTTTTCTTCATTTTTTACTGTATTTTGAACTGTCCCGCCTTTTCATTTGATTGGTCAACACTACTCCATAGGTTATAATGGTTCACTGTCGCTCCTATTCTGATTGGCTGGTTTATGCCGACCAATAAGAAGCGCTTACAGAATTTGAATTACTGTATTTCCCGGCAATTTCCAATATCCCAATTCCTGATGTTGCGCCGTTATTGATTTTTTGTTAGTGATTTTATTTATGTATTTTTTTAGAAGGTTTGAGCTCTTTTTCAGATAATGTTTTACACCTAATAAAAACGATTTTTTGAAACATACTCCATGCCTCATGGAGCTGAGAGCTGAGATGTATTTCTTTTGCGATCTTATATATTTTTTGTTTAATTTTAAATGATCCACTTTTACAATACATTTAATCGTTTTTAGACAACTTTGATATTTATCTTTATTAATGAAATAATTTTATAGACAACTCATTTTTAGTATTGTACTGTTGTAACAGTCGACCTAGAGCACATTTTGCCCCATTACGTTCTAGCTCACTTCGCCTCCTTCGGCTCAGGTAGACCACATTCAACGAGGTCTTCCTGTCGGAGCTGCAATGCGCCACACTTTGCCGACCCACAATCATGCATGCATCAGAGTATTTGAATGTGGTGCTTCCTACCCCAGAACGCCCACACCGCGGCCATTGCATGCCCCTTCATGTTAGGCGCATCCGAAAGTGGCGAAGGTTGCGCCTAACACCACATCCAACAGTGGATTCGGACCGGTGAGGCGCAGTTTCCACCAGAAATCGGGAGCAAAACCGATCATACATGTCGCCCTATGTGCCAAAATTTCACCAGAATTCCACCAAAATTCTAAAATTTACCTTATTCTCCTAGCATGCATCAAATTTATGAAACAGCTTGAGTCACTATAATAAATTTGGTAATTTTTAGACTTTTTGTCTAAGTCTATGTTGTCTAACTTTTGGACAGCAATAGTAAATGTGCTCCAATAAGTTTAGAAGCGGAGTAACTGTTTTGTCTCTGTTTAATAAACATCCAGAAAATCCACTAGCAAATTGGAGTCAGATGCATGAAATGGATTGTACCAGCTTTCTGGCGTGCTGTCCGACAAAAATGTAATTGGTCGTGTCCAACATATGTATAAGAATGCTACACAAACCTACTGACATGTATTACTGTCTAGTCTGTGAGAGTTTTAATACATCTGGTCCTTGGTGTTTTTCTTTTTTAATTTATTCCCTTAGTTCTCTTCACCCAGATTTTTCAAGTGTTATATATTTAGAGAAGCATTTCACTGCAGTTTCGGGCCAAATCCAACCCTAGTTGACCTGAATTGATTTTTAACAATATTCACAATATCGACCATAAAAGTAACTCTAACCTAAATTCGGAATAGGGCTGGGATTAGGATTTTTTTACTGGTTTTCAATGGGTTGATTTACCCTTTGCCTAGCACTTGTGGGCTTGCGACACTGTCACTCTAATGTCACTTTGATCAGATATTACTTCCAGAACAACGTCACACTAGTTACTTCCAGAATTAGTAAATTAGCCCATTCAAAACCAGTAGAAAAAAATCTTGACCTCGAACCTTAGCCCCACTTAAGGGTTAGGGTTACAGTTACAGTCAAGATTAGGGCTAAGTTTAGGGTTAGGATAACAGTTAAAGTTAAGGTTTAGTCGAGCTGTTGTCAAACCAGGAATAGGAACAGATGAGAGCAATACTAGTTGAGAGAAGTCTGCATTAAATATACCTTAAAGCAAAACATACCCGCCCGACTTATAGCACAAAATATCATTACCTATATTTGCCTAATTTTCATTCAGACCATCGCAGGAAACATTGCTTTCAATGCACCCCACATATGAAGGATTAAAGAAAGCCTTAATAGATCTGTTTTGAAATAAATGATAATAAATCTTGATGGATCCCACTTACCTATAGTGGCTCTGTCAGATGCTTGCCAGGTTTGCTTTGTTTGTTTGTTTGTTTGTTTGTTTTATTTAATATTTTTATGACAAAAAAGACCCTGCAGATTGTACTATTTTTATCATCTGAAAGGCAGCAGAATTGCCAGGGCTATGCTACTGGCCCTTTAAGGATCCTTTGTTGCAGCCTCAGCCAGGGTTCGGTTTGCTGCTTAGTGGTTTAAGCACTTGAGCCAATCCCTGGCTGGGGCAGGAGATTTAAGCCCTCTGTAAAGGACACCCTAATCTCACCCTGGGCCTGGCTTGCCTTTCCTAGGAAGAGCATCTGCCTTAAGAAGGGCATCCCCACAATCAACACTCTTCCTGTCTGCCTGGCCCTGCTGGTGATTGCTTCTGTGTCCTAGCTATTCTGTTTGTGCTCTGCTGTGTCTGCTTCTTAGGGTAGGTGTTCTGCCTAGGCAGGGTAAGCCAGGGCGAGATTAGGGCATCCCTTACAAGAAACTCCATGAAATGGAGTCTAGCACTACTATAAACAGAGCCTAAATTCTGAAGCATTGATGGAAAATCAATTCCTTATGGGTGGACACAGCACTGGTTCAACCTGTGCGCACGGCCCGAAGGGTAAAAGGGCCATTTTTACTTAATGCAGCTTTCTATTGTCTTTTAGATTGAAGGTAAATGCTTGAATGTTATATCTATCAAATACTGGTAGAATGTTAGAGAGACATACAGGAATGTTTTGTGACAAGATGTCAGTTAAAAGTGACCATATACTGTTTTTTCATGGGAGCCATCAGCTGTCTGACACCACTGCGTCTTATTTACACGGCATATTATACGTGCCGCAGTACACCAGGTGTTTTAGAAATACGCGCTGGCCAGTGCATACTTCTTAAATGCTCTGTGCCGGCTCCCATAAACATTTATTTTCCCCGACACGTAAACGGCGGGAAGAAGTAACATGTCAATTCTTTTCCCGGCGCGTATTGTGTGCCAGGGAAGATGGCAGGTAATTATAGCTCTCAATGAGTGCTATGAATTTTTGTAATTGTGGGGAGTACTTCAGCGTATTGCAATGTATTTACGTGGCAAAATATGCCCCACAAATCGCTCTGTCAGCATACCCTTGTTGTTTAATCCATAACCATGCCTTGTCTGTCCATGGACTGTGCATGGTCTTACAGGTCCGGCCTATTCATTTGAAACATAAACAGCCCATTGACACGCGGTGTTTTTGCAAGAAAAAAAGGCCTTTTGTCTGATCCTCGACAACCCACTTAATAACTGGTGCAAAATGTAATTAACCTGCAAGCAGAAGAGAAATAGTTCCAATTAACTGCTAATGTTAGTTCTGAACAGATTCTGTGAGGATGGAAAAGGCAAAAACTAAAGCATAACTCAACTGAATAAGGTTCTTTATTGATAGTTATGCCAAATCTGCTTAGGTTTATAGGATCTTATGCTGCATTCAAATAAACTTTATCTCAAGTAAAAAAGTGGTATCCAAAAGTGTGAGCGCTTCTTACTGATGGCATTACTTACAATCTTCAGTCATGTCACAAATAATTAAGCTTTTCCTTTTGGCTAAAATGTATTATAGATAAGTGTATATAAATCACCATTAGATTATTCACTAAAAACATGTTATATAAAGAATTTTGGCATTGCATGTTGCTTAAAATAATGTTTTTCGATTTTTACATTAGGAATTTATTGGTATGTTCTATAATGACTTGTACATACTGGGGGGTCAATTATTTCTTGAGATCACAATCTCCTTGCTTATTGGATTCTACTACATTAATATATGACACTTCAACACTGTAAGGGGTTTAACCCCATAAAGGGGTTTTGCCACGATGTAATGTTGACGTGGGAACCTCCAAAATCGGTATTTAATCACTTTTCTAAATATATGTGATTACAAAAAGTGAAGCCTCTGAGAGCTACAGCTTTGCTCAGTCTCCGTTAGTTTCCTGAAAGTTTACATTAGACACGATCAGGACACTGACAGGAGCTGATCTGGCTGCCGTTGCGTATTTGCACTTCTTATCTGATGACAGGGAACATGAAGGAGCTTGCAAGGGCCTGGGGAGAAAGTGCATAGTATGAGTCTGTCTGCTGTATAGAGAATCCACTGTTGTAATGTTATTATTTGAGAAAACTTTAGAGATGCTTCCTCGCTCTCTGCTCACCCCCTCTCTCTCATCCCTGCAGCCGTTCATGACTCGGCATTCTTTGTTCATATTCTCCCCTCAGCAGATAAGAGGTAAGAAACTCACTTCATAGCAAAACTCCTTTAAGGACCAAACTTTTTTGGTTGACTTGTTCGTATTTTCCTCCTCGCCTTCCAAGAGCCATAACTTTTTTATTTTTCAATCTACATTGATGTATGAGGGTTTTTATTTTGTGGGACAAGATGTACTTTCTAATAGTGTCATTCATTGTACCATAGAAAAATACTGGGAAACTGCAAAAAATCTAAGTGGGTCAAACTGTAAACTTGCGTCATGTTTGTGAGGTTTTTTTTTTTTTTTACGGCATTCACTCTCCGGTATAAATGATGTGTTCTCTGTATTCTGCAGGTTAATATGATTCCGACAATACCAAATATGTAGGGTTTGCATAATGATATAGTAATTTTCTATTTTTGAAATTTGTGCCAGTGTACCTTTTTCTGTGACCAATAGCTTTTTTGAACTTCCACCTATACACCTGAGTTTTTTGCAGCCTGAAGTGTACTTTTATTGGTACCATTTTGGGATAGATGTGGTAAGATTTTGAGATAGATGTGACTTTTGTGATCACTATTATTCCAATTTCTAGGGGACCTGAAATGACCAAAAAAAAACACAAATTTGGAATTTTTTTCTTCTACCATGTGCAGCCTACAGGATAAATGATGCTATATTTTAATAGATTAGACTTTTTCAGAAGCGGCGATACCAATTATGTGTAACTTTTATATTATTTGTGGGGGGTTTTATTTGTAAAATGGCAAAAGGGGTGTGAATTGAACTTTTAATATATTTTTTTACACTTTTAAACATTTTTTTTACTTTAACATTAAGTCCCCCTAGGGTGCTTCACCACTAGGGGTGCAATGGTTTCTACAGCCTATAGCATAGTATAAATAATGCAATGTTGTGTACATAGATTCCTGGGGCAAGAAGTAGTAAAATGAAAAACATGACGGTTATGGAAGCCTTCACATGGCTTCGCCACGTTAACCGATATCGGCCCCGCGATATTGTCACGGGGTCCCTGATCGGAGCACTGACCATTCAAGGAGTTAAACAGTGCGGGATGGCGGTGGCTCCATCCTGTGCTGTAACCGGCGCGTGTTCACTGCGATTAGCAGCTGGCACCCACTGGCTGTGTAGCAGGAGTGCGGCCCAAACTGGTCTAGTGTTGTTAAGGGATTACAACTGATTTCAGCCAGCTTTTTACCTCATACAGGAACAATTCAATGTACAATATACTGTACATAGAACAAACCCAAAATCTGTTTAGCCTATAACTAACTTTTATTCATTTATACAAATAAAAAGAGTATCGACCTGATACACCCTACAAAAACCCTATTAGTTACTCACTATACCACTAGGAAAAAAAAAAACAGAGCACCCGCCCTGAAAAAGGACGACCCCGTACCCCTATCTAGCTAAACCCTAGACGTCCCTTGGACAGACCCTATACAAATACATAGCAAATGACCTAACAAAGACTCCAATAGAAATAACTAACTTATAAATTCTACACAGAAACCAAAAGGGGTTCAGAAAAATCCCCATTGGCATTTTGCTCTATCGGCCGAACGAGCCTCTTTACTATTCTAAAAAGGATCGATTGAGCTATCAAATCTTGCAGAGAGAATCCGTTTTGGATCTTTCGGCTAAAATTTGTCAACCCCCAGGGCTGAATGAGCCCCTATCTTTTGTATTTTCATTAGTCCTCAGTAGTTATCTATTGACTATCTCGTTTCAATTATTATTTACTATGTGATATCATTTGTTATTATCTCACTTTGTATAAAATTTTTATACATGGCTGTCGGTCATTATCTTTTATCCTGTATAAGCGGAGCCCTCCCTTTCTTTCTTTTTTCTGGTTCTGCCCTTTTTGTACATGTGTTATTACTCTACATTATCAGGATAGATTAGTTATGTATTCTAGGAAGTTTCTTACCTGGTGTGTTTTACCTTGGTTGCGTTTACAGGTAGGGGTGCAGGTGTATTTACCGCCTATTGGTGTTTGGGGGTTCTTCATTTAACCTCCCATACATCAGTATTACATACCTCTGTGTTTTTTCTAAAAGAACTTTTGTTGCGCTTGCCCACATCCCGTTTTGGGATGTTGTGATAATTAGCTCTTTCTGCGTCTGCGCGTAACTAGTTCTTGCGCAGGCGCAGCTCGGCTAGCACTTTTTAATGTATTCCATCCTAACACGCAGGCGCCCTTCTTGTTTGATGCGAGATACGTCACGAAGCGACATTTCCGGTAATACCGAGTGACGCGGCTTCCGGTTTTGTCCGCACTTCTTGGCATTTAAGAAAGCAGGCTAGTGAATACACAGTAGTGCATCCGGTTCCTTGGTCGACTCATCGGCGTCCTATGTGGGATCCATATGGAGTATCGGGACCCACTCTCTATCAACCCTAACTAAGGGGACGTGAGCATTGTCTCTCTTATCTTACTATTGGCTAGTTTGGGGTTGCTCTTTTGTCCCCTGATGAACCCGCATAATCAGTGGGGGAAACGCGTTGGGACATGTTTTGGGATATTTGTTTGGGGATTTTTCTGAACACTTTTGGTTTCTGTGTAGAATTTATAAGTTAGTTATTTTTATTGTGAGTCTTTGTTAGGTCAATTGCTAGGTATTTGTATAGGGTCTGTCCAAGGGACGTCTAAGGTTTAGCTAGATAGGGGTACGGGGTCGCCCTTTTTCAGGGCGGGTGCTCTGTGTTTTTGTTTTTTTTCCTAGTGGTATAGTTAGTAACTAATAGGGTTTTTGTAGGGTGTATCAGGTCTATACTCTTTTTTATTTGTATAAATGAATAAAAGTTATATTTTATCCTATTTTTCTGCCTGAAGGTATTGGTAATTGTTGTGTTTTGAGCTATTGAGATTTAATACCGGGCTACTGCATCTAGGGGTACTCTTTCCCCTGTATATCCAATAAGAGTTTGGTGGCTTGTTTAGCCTATAACTAAACAATAACATGCCTTACTAACCATGGCCTGAGCCTATTGCCCAGCACCACAAACAATAGTGTACATATTAGTGTCCTCTGCTCCTGGCTTCCACAAGTTCATAGCTTCTACAGGCTGGAAGCAAGCACTACCTGAAGAGCTCCCACCTTTGTTAAGGTGTAATTTAATTAACTCAAGATCCGGAGTGGAGTTGAATTTCTCTCACTTTTAACCAGGTCTTCAATTCAAAATACATTTTAGAAATTAATCACTGTTCCTTTGAGGTTTCATGCCTTCTGGCCCAGCCTTAGCCTGGTGTTGGAACAGAACCAATCAGGGTATTGAACCCCTTTCCAATCTGTGGCAGAGTCGAGGTATTTAAGCCCGTCTCTTAGTTTGCCTGTAACTCTCCTGCTCCTTGATTCAGTTTATATGCACTCTCCTGGCATTTGATCCACCCCTCTCCCCGATTACTTGACCATAATTTGTTTGTTTTTTGTTTTCCTTTGTCTTCGACCCTCTGTACTCCCTTGTTTGTTTTGTCTGTCTTGCCCACTCATGTTTGTCTCCTAACATCCCTCTGCTGATGCAACCTAGGTCTCCAGCAGCACATTCCGTCCTGTGTTGTGGCTGGTTCTGATGAAGACCTATAGGGAGCCTTAAATTCCACCACCCAGAGTGTTGGAATGCAGATAGCAGTTTGAGTGAGTTCTCGTTGTTCTGTCATCTTTTTGCCAGTTTGGGGAACAGCTTTAATGGCAATTCCACTCTGGGGAATTGCTTAATTGACATTTCCCTAACAATAGGTAGCCAAAAAGGAAATTTTACCTGTTTCTCACACAGTCTAGTGGCAGAGACTTCTGGCTTTCTGAGAACACACTGCCACAACATATAATATAACAATTGAAAATGTATATGGATTGTCCAACTCAAAAACAAAATCTTCAAATAGACTAGAACTGTATAAAATGACAGAAAACTCATCTTTGTACTACGCACTAGAGCAACGCAGAAGCTACCAGCCTTATTTTTCATTTAAGTCAGACAACCACTTCCACAGGTTGACTAGGCACAGGGTCTAGGAACACCCGTGTTTTTGCCATATAAACTCTGTAAAGTAGGGACTCCCAAGGTTGCATCAGCAGAGTATTCATCAACTGGTACAGTGAGCTGAAAGAGTAACCAAATGGAGGCCTGTTCAGAACTATAAGACAGTGAAGAAAATGACAGGGCCAATACAAAATCTTGTATCCAAACTAAGATAGGCAGGATCAAACCAGGAAATCACAATAACCAGAGACAGATGACGGAGGGTCAACCGATCCTAAGTCATATCAGTAAAACAAGCAAGGATTAGCTGAAAATAGCAGTGAAACAGTAGCCGGGTCAAAAGGGTTTGCTTTCTTCAAATGTGCACCAGGATTGCACTAGATAATAACTGGCACTAGGAATCACCACTACGGGAAATTAACAGAGCATCAGGAACTACAATTAGTGGAGCCACTTGTCATGTGATTGGTCCACTAACTGGGTCTGATGATTGTCTGGTCAGCCCAAAGACTTTCTATATGCTCTGCCCAATGTTCCACCCAGCATGTCCAAGAGTACTTCCTGACAAACTGCTCTGGCAGCAGCAAGCAGATTGGGAACAAGGCAGGAATGCAGTGAGACGAGTGCATTATATCTGCTGTTAGTTAATTAGATACTATGGTTGGTAACTGAAAAGATGACAACTACACATAAAAAGCTGGAACATTGTGTATTCAAGCAAAACTTTGGGACTTGTCTTTAATAATTAAATGAGCCAAATATATATCTTAATATATATTCTATTTCTTAGTTATTGCATCTTCTGATGTCATTGGGGTTTAAAAGGCTCACTATCAAACATAAAAGGGTTAGGCTTTACAAAAAATACAGTAGCTCTTAATCAGGTCAGAACATTGACTAGGCTTAGAAAAATAGTAAAAAGTACTGTATTTGTCAAGAATGCTATATTGATGACAAGAACATCTGAATAGCCCATGTACAATATCGTTAATGTTAAGTAAATTACTTAAGTGGGTATTTGTGAAACACTGGTGGCCAAGGAAATTTGTTGGCAAATGACAGATGCACAACATGGTTCATGGAGAAATCAATTATACCGTGACTAGAGATGGGCGAATTGATTCTAAGAAGTGGAATTCGATTTAGAATTTCCGGAAAACTTGGTTCGGAACGAAGTCGAACTGGGGTACTTCAGGGTGAGCGAAGTTGTGCTTTTGATGATAAAATGGCTGCGATCACATAGCGCAACATGGGACAAACCACTCTGGGAGGAAAGAAGGCATAGCCTGCAGACATGTGCAGAGATGAAAGCCAATCAGAGACCGGCGGATTCTGTGACGTCACCGCCAATATAAGACCGAGCGCGCCCGCTGGGAGCTCACACCCTCACACTGTACTGACAGGGAAGGTGCTGCTGCGGGTGATAGCGCTTCTGAAGAACTGATTTTTATACAGCGATTCTGTGGGGTGTCTCAGCTTGTCTGCAGAGACTGTTCTCTGAATGTTCTATTCTGATTTTTTGGGTATTGGATTCTGAAATCCAGTGTGCGACCACTGCAGCTGCACTATACATTCAATATCCACGTGGGATCTAAGCCATTCCTGTTGTATTCATTTACAGAAACAGCGTTTTTACAATACAATGCCACTTCATTTTTGGCTGCTGAATTCTAATTGCGGCAATTAACATCCAGGGTTAATTAAGCCGTTGTTTTGCTGGTGATGCTGACAAAAAGAAACCGTCTTTTATCACCGCAAAATAAATATATTTTTTTTTGGTAGCCTAATTCCACAAGCAAAGCTAATTACAACTGTATCTCTGTTGTGTGGCGTAGAAAACACTCAATTGTAACACGCCTACTAGTTTTGTGCGGCTCATTCTTTGGCGCAATTACATCAGGGGTTAATTAAGCGTTGTTTGCTGGTGCTGACAAAAAATAAACCGTCTTTTTCAACTCCAAAAATATATATTTTTTTATGGTAGCCTAATTCACAAGCAAAGGCTAATTACAACTGTATATCTTGATGTGTGTCGTAGAAAACACTCAATTGTAACACTCTACTAGTTTGTGGCGGCTCAATTCTTTGGCGCAATTACATCCAGGGGTTCATTAAGCGTTGTTTTGCTGTGTGCTGACGGAAAATAAACCGTCTTCTTTCAACCCAAATATATATATTTTTTTTTGGTAGTCTAATTCACAAGCAAAGGCTAATTACAACTGTATCTCTTGTTGTGTGGCTAGAAAACACGCAATTGTAACACGCTACAGTTTGTGCGGCTCAAATCTTTGCGCAATATACATCCAGTGGGTTAATTAAGCTTGTTTTGCTGGTGTGCTGACAAAAATAACCGTCTTTTTCAACGCCAAATATATATATTTTTTTTTTGTAGCCTAATATCACAAAGCAAAGGCTAATTACAACTGTATCTCTTGTTTGTGTGGCGTAGAAAAACACCGCAATGTAACATGCTACAAGTTTGTGCGGCTACAATCAAATGGCACAATTACATATCCAGGGTAATTTAAGCGTTGTTATGCTGGTGTGCTGACAAAAATAAACCGTCTTTTTCAACCGCCAAATATATATATATTTTTTGGTAGCCTAATTCACAAGCAAAGGCTAATTACAACTGTATATCATGCGTTGAGTGGAGCGTAGAAAACACGCAATAGTAACACGCCTACTAGTTTGTGCGGCTCATTCTTGGCGCAATTTACATCCGGGGTTATTAAGCGTTGTTTTGCTGGTGTGCTGACAAAATAAACTCGTCTTTTTCCAACGCCAAATATATATATTTTTTTTTTGGTAGCCTAATTCACAGCAAAAGCTAATTACAACTGTATCTCTGTTGTGTGGCGTAGAAAACACCAATTGTAACACGCTACTAGTTTGTGCGGCTCATTCTTTGGACACATTTACATCCAGGGGTAATTAACGTTGTTTTGCTGGTTCTGACAAAAAAAAACCGTCTTTTCAACGCCAAAATAATATTTTTTTTGGTAGTCCTAATTCACAGCAAAGTGCTAATACCAACTGTATCTCTTTTTTGTGTGGCGTAAGAAAAAACGTCAATCGTAACACGCTACAAGTTGTGCGGCTTCAATTCTTTGGCGCAATTTACATCCTGGGGTTAATTAAGCGTTTTTTGCTGGTGCTGACAAAAATAAACCGTTCTTTTTTCAACGCCAAATATATATATATTTTTTTGGTAGCCCTAATTCACAAGCAAAGGCTAATACAACTGTATCTCTTGTTGTGTGGCGTAGAAAACACGCAATGTACACGCTACAAAGCTACTAGTTTTGTGCGGCACAATCTTTGGCGCAATTTACATCCAGGGTTAATTAAGCCGTGTATTGCTGGTGTGCTGACAAAAAATAAACCGTCTTTTTCAACGCCGATAATATTTTTTTTTTTTTGGTAGCCTAATTCACAAGCAAAGGCTAATGTACAACTTGTATCTCTTGTTGTGTGGCGTAGAAAACACCCAATTGTAACACGCTACAAAGCTACTAATTTGTGCGGCTCAATTCTTTGGCGCAATTTACATCCGGTTAATTAAGCGTGTTTTTGCTGGTGTACAGACAAAAATTAAAACCGTCTTTTTCAACGCCAAATTATATACTTTGTTTTTGGTAGCCTAATTCACCAGCAAAGGCTAATTACACTGTATCTCTTGTTGTGTGGCGTAGAAAACACGCAATTGTAACACGCTACAAACTACTAGTTTGTGTGGCTCAATTCTATTGCGGCAATTTACATCAGGGATTAATTAAGCGTTGGTTTTGCTGCAGTGCTGACAAAAATAAACCGTCTTTTTTTTCAACACCGAAATATATACATTTTTTTTCCTGTAGCAAAATTCACAAGCGAGGTTAATTAAGCCAGTGTGCTTTACATTCGTAAAACACACAGTGCTTGAAACGACACATACAAGTAAATTTTTCCTGGCCATTTGGTGGAGCGCAATTTATATCCAGGGTTACCCAAGCTTGTTACTGGGTTCATTAGAGTCAAAACATGGAGGTCTATTTATCATATACGAGATAGCTTCATCAAACAGTGTCCACGTACATTTAGAACAAACAGTATGTCCAGAAGAGAGGTGCAGGCTTCTGCAACTGCGAGTGGCAGTGGCACAAACAATTCTGAAACGGGCCCCAGTTCGTCAGCACAGCAAGGGGACGTCGCAGCAGGGTCCACTCGGTGATGCCACATCCTGCCGCTGTCCATCAAGCGGCCGTGTGTTGTTCAGCAACCCAAGGTCTTGATTGTTGACTAGGTCAACCTCTTCCTCCCAGATGACATCCTGACAACCCCAGCCAAGAGTCGGTGGGAACCTCAGACACAACACTTAGTTGGCATGCCCGGGAGCGGGTCCGCGGCCCTCACCTGTCCCTCAGCGCCGCCTTCTGTCCCATTCCAGTTCCTCAGCCATGGGGGGGGGAAAACTACTATTGTGGTCTGGCTCAAGCGCACTATATATCGAGATGAACAATTTGAGGAGGGCAGTCAGTCAGCTACGTGGCAGTGAAGAAATGGGGCCAATATCCCCAGCTTCTTGCATATGGCGGCAGTATCGATGTGGAGAGTGGCCATGGGAGGTCATGTGGTGAGAGGTCAGCCTCGCTTACCAAGACCGGTGATGAGGACAGAAGTGACGATGAAACACAAATAGATGATGAGTAGCCAACCGCACTTGGGAGCCCGGGTTGGAAGCAAGGGCTTCATCATCGTTCAGGAGAAGAGGCGTCAGCTTGCGCGTCAGGCAGCGGCGCAGCCAGCAAGTGGTTTTTGTGTGGCCGTGAGTCAGCAGGTAGCAGCGTGTGAGGTCGGGAGCCAAGCTGCACACGGGGTAAAAACCCGCGTTCGCAGGTCAAGACAGTACGGCACAGGGGCTTCAGCGAGGCAAGCCGGCGGCAGTAGTCACTCAGTGCGGAGCGTTGGCGGTAATAATCAGCTACACGGCGGTGTGGCAGTTTCTTTGCTAAGACACCGAGAGCCGAATATGGTATATGTAGAATCTGTGGGCAGAAAGTGAGCGTGGCCATGGATATAACGTTGGCACAACCGCCCTGCGTCAACACATGCAGCGTCACATCCGGTGGCCTGGGAGAAACTGGGGCTCAGATGTGGTGGTCCATCCTGCCCGCTGCAGCAGCAGGCAGCGGCAGTTGGCACGCATGCCATTTCAGCCAGTCAAGGCTCACCACCTCTGCAGAAAGGCAGCTGTTTCTCATAGACATCCTCTCCCGTCCAGATGTCTCCTGCTCCTCGCTACTCCATGGCGCCAGCAGTCGTTCCAGATAGCGATGAAAGAGAGACAACAGTATGCTTCCAACCATCCTAAGGTGCAGCAGCTGACCGTGGCTCCTGTCCAAGTTTTTTGGTACTGCAGTCCCTCCCTTTCCAAATGGTGGACCCCTGCACCATTCAGAGAACTAATGCTTGTGCCGAGCCGAGATGGAGAGTTCCAAGCCGTAATTTCTTTTCAAAAAGGCAGTACCAGCACTTCCATAAATATTTAGAACAGAAAGTGGGTCAGTCCTTTGAGTTTTATCGGTTTGTTCAAGGTACACGCAGCGCGGACGTCTGGAGCTGTAACTACGTCAGGGCCAGTACATGTCCTTTACGGCCCACTGGGTGAATGTGCTTCCTGCCCAGGCACACCAACAACTGGACAGGAGACGCCGCTTTCTCCTCCACGTTGTCAAACTGCTGCTCCTGCGCCAATGTCCGCCTCCTCCTCCTCCACCACCACCACCATCTCAGCCTCCACAAGTACTGCTCCATCATACCACATGTGTAGGGGACAGGGTGTCACGCAGTTTTTACACCTAGCTTGCCTCGGCGAACGAAGTCACACAGGGGGGGAACTGCTCCGCGTCATGCAGCAAGAAATCGATGTGTGGCTTTCTCCGCGCCAACGCAAATCGGAACCATGTGACGGACAATGGGAGGAACATGGTGTCCGCGCTGCACCGAGGAGGATGGTCCATGCGCCCTGCATGGCGCACGTGTTCAATCTGGTTGTAAAAAGGTTCCTGAAGTCTTCCCCGATCTTCAAAACATTCTGAAAATGGCCAGGAAACTGTGCATGCACTTTCTCCATTCGTACTAAGCGAGGAACTCCCTGCTCGAGTTGCAGCGGCAGTTCGGACTCCCCCATCACGCTCTGATTTGCGATGTTTCCACCAGCTGGAATTCCAGCCTGCAAAATGTTGGACCGACTGTATGAATGAGAAAGGCCATTTAGAAACGATTTTTTGATGATCCAGCAGACAGAAAGTACTCCCCTGTGTAACTTTGGATGTCAGCCAGTGGCAGCTCATGCGTTGACACCTGACCAGTTTGTGAGCCATTCGATGAGGCACGTTATTGTCAGTCGCCAGGGATACGGGATGATAACGTCATTCCACTGCTTCATGTCATGGGAAAGATGCTGAAAAAATCTGTCTTGGGCAGGGGACTGGAGATGCTGGCGACTACATCTCGTGGGCCACATGAGTTCCGGTTTGGGGGACTGAAATGGAGGAGGAGGAGGGGAGGAGAGGACATTGCAAGCAGAAGAATTGTCTGGTGAAATGAGTGGATTTTCTACCCAGGTGACAAGGAGAGGTGGTGCAGGAGCAGCTGGAGGAAGGTGGATGAGATGAGGAGACGAGGGTAGATGACTCCCACGCACCGTGGCTGTATACAGTGGAATGGAGGCAGGGAGCCCCTCGCGAGTCACTTTGCAGTAGTCCCCGCAGCATGCTTATTTGCCTGGCTAATGACAGCCGATTAGTCAGCATCGGCAGAGGGAAGGACTTTTGGCTCTACCACCCCTATTGGACCCTCGCTAAAGGTCCAAAAATGGGAGCCTTTTTTCACCTGCTATTGAGATGGGAAAGACAAACTCAAATATATAGGAAATCCTCCGTAATTCAGTTGGCCGCTGCCTATGTGCGGCATCCGTCCCTCCTATGACAGGTATGACCGGGGGTTTCCTAGCGCTCACGTACTACTAGCCGCGGCTGATGGGGGAGGTGGGGGGGTAGGTGCTGAGTACAGCTCCATCAGCAGTACTAAGGCTGGAGTCTCTAGATGAGCAGCTTTCCTTCACCCGCCTTGTGAGGTGGGCAGTCACCAGCAGCAGCAGCTGCAGCAGGAACATGGTGCATTCCCTGAACCACAGGTTGTGGCCCTACTTGGACAGCACTCTGCCACCACAGTAGAAGATCAGCTGGGACTACTGGCAGCCAAACGATGTGTGGCCGCAACACTTGCCGAGTTTGCAGTGGGAGAAGCTGTCCTGCAAAGAGCCTGTAGTGTGGCATACTGAGGGGGGTTGTCAGTGCGGCGGCGGGCCATAGTCTACCCCAAGAGAACCCGTTTGTCCACGGGAAATTTGTACGACCTGACCTTTGTCAAAGATGAATCAGGCTGTGGATCGGCCAAGGATTTCCACACACCAATGCCTTAGGCGTCAGTCTGGGTTCAAACTACTGCCTCAGCACTTATTCTGATGCACGCCACCGCTGAAGCCCACATCATGCTGATAGTTTCCTCCATTGCTACCACCGTTACTTACCAGGGACTGTATTGTCCACCCACCTCAACATCATGTCACTTGTGCCCACTCTATGTGCTCATGCTGCTGCTGCTGTTGCTGTTGCCGTGACATCCAACACTGTGTCATTGGGGCAACTCTGCCGGCACTGGTTTACTGTTTTGCCACTCCTCCAGGAATGTCATTGCTGCACACTCTGACTCATGCTGTTGCTCTGTTCATCACTCCAATCTCTGTCATTTGTGCAATGCCTGACCTCATGCTGCTGCCGCCGTGACCTCGCTCTCGTCATATGTTTGCCGCTCTTGTGGCTAATATATTTGCACCTGCAGAACTGTCATTGTGCCACTCTCTGACCTAATTGCTGCTGCTGCTGAATCACTGTCGCTGACCTCACCACTGTTATATCCATTGTGCCACTGTCTGACCTCATGCTGCTGCCGTGTCTGATGCCGTGCCCTCAACACTGTGGCCTACTACTGTTTGTGCCACCTCCACAATTTCTCATTGTGCCACTGTCTGACCTCATGCTGCTGCCGTGGCATGCTGCCGTGCCTCCACCTGTGTCATTTGTGACACTGTCTGATCCTTATGCTGCTGCTGTTGTCTCCTTGCGTTTGCCCTCACACTGTGTCATTGTACCCACTCTTTGGCCTACTCCTTTTTGGCAAAAGCTCCAGAATTTGTCTTTGTGCCACTGCCTGACCTCATACTTCTGCCGCTGTGGAACCTCACTCGTTGTGATTGTGCATCTCGTGGCTAATACTGTTTTGCGCCGTCCATAAATGTATTGTGCCAACTGTATGACCTCATACTGCTGCCGCCGTGACATCCACACTGTGTTGATTGTTGCCACTATCTGTGGCTTAATATGTTTTTTCCGCCTCCATATGTCATTGTGCCACGGCCTGACATCATTTGCTGCAGCCCGTGACCTCCACACTGTGTGGATTGTGCCATCTGTGGCTTAATACTGTCTATTTTCCGACTCCATAATGTCCTTTGTGCACTGCCTGTCACTCATACTGCTGACGCCACAGAGTGACCTCCACACTGTGTGATTGTGCACTCTGTGGCCAATACTACTTTTGCCGCCTCCCATAATGTCATTGTGCCACTGCCTGACCTTTTACTGCTGCCGCTCGTGACTACACAACTGTGTGATCTGTGACCACTCTGTCGGCCTAATTCTGTTTTGACGCCTCCATTAATGTCATTGTGCACTGCCTGAATCTCATACTGGATGCGCACCGGGACATCCACCTGTGTGATTTGTGCCACTCTGTGGCCTTAATACTGTTTTGCCGCTTCTCAGAAATGTCATTGTGCCACTGCCTGACTCATGCTGGCTGTGGCTGCGCCGTCACCTCCACATCTATCACTAATGTTGCACCTGAGCTCTATGCTTTTTTTTTTCCAGCTTTGCTAGCATGACTTTATCAGGCTTACTTTCCCGATTGACGTTTATTGGATCAGTTTGACCACTTATTAAGTGCCCCAGGTAATTTTTTTAGTGAAGCGATTCTAGAGCGGCGGCAGTCATGTGCGTGTCAATACTAAAACACAACATTGTTATGAAGACCAAACAAGGCTTCCCTTGCATAGTTAAGCATGGAACAACGTTTTACAGCACCCTGCAGGCTTTTCTGGGCAGCCTGGGAAATAGCTGTTTTTAAACGTGATTCGTGCGAGTATTCGGGACCGAAACACGGAATTTTGTCGGAAAATTCGGCGAAGTGGATATCCGAACCGAATTTTGAGGAATATCGGCCATATCTAGCTACAAAGCTAGTTGTTTGTGGCTGCTCAACTTCTTTTGCCAATTTACATCCACGGGGTTAATTAAGCGTTGTTTTTCTGCTGTGGTGACTCCAGAAACCGTTCTTTTTCCCGCCAAAAAATACATTTCCTGTAGCATAATTCACAAGCGATGGTCCCAATTACAATTTTTTCTCTTGTTGGTAGATCAAAAATATGCCATTGTAACACGCTACTCAAAGCTAGTAGTTTGTGATCTGCTCAATTCTTTTGCGCTATTTACATCCCAGGGGTTAAGCTAAGCGGTGTTTTTCTGTGTGGTGACTCCAGAAACAGCCTTTTTCACCGCCAAAAAATACAATTTTCCTTGTAGCATAATTCCAAAAGAGAAAGGTTATTTACATTTTTTCTCTCTTTTTGTGTAGCATCAAAAAATTACCCATTGTAACACGCTACAAAGCTAGTAGTTTGTGACTGCTCAATTCATCTTGCGCAATTTTTTACATCACAGGGGTTAAATTAAGCGGTTGTTTTTCTGCTGTGGTGACAAAATAAACCAGTCTTTTCACAGCCACTAAAATACAATTTTTCCTGTAGCATAATTCACAAGCGAGGTCAATTTACAATTTTTACTCTTGTTGTGTAGAGTAAAACAAATACGACATTGTAACACTCTACAAAGCTAGTAGTTTGTGGCTGTCTCAATTCTTTTGCACAATTTACATCCAGGGTTAATTTAAGCGTTTTTCTGCTGTGGTGACTCCCAAGAACGTCTTTTTCACCACCAAAAATACCAATTTTACTGTAGCATAATTCACAAGCTGACAGGTTAATTAAAAAATTTTTGTATTGTTGTGTTGCGTAAAAGAATACGCAATTGTAAAACCACGCCTCAAGCTAGTAGTTTGTGGCTGCTCATTCTTTTGCGCAATTTACATCCAGGGCTAATTAAGCGTCTGTTTTTCTGCTTGTGCGTGACAAAATAAACCGTGCTTTTTCACCGCCAAAAAATAAAATTTTCCTTTGTAGCATAATAAAAAAAAAACACAAGCGACGGGTCTCGTTAATTACATTTTTTACTCTTGTTGTGGTAGCGTAAAAAATACGCCCATTGTAACAAGCTACAAAGTAGTAGGTCTAGTTTGTGACTGCTCAAATTCTCTGCGCAATGTACATCCAGGGGTTAATTAAGCGGTGTTTTTCTGCTGTGGTGACAAAATAAAAACGTCTTCTTTTTCACGCCACACAATACATTTTTCCCTGTAGCTTAATTCACAAGCGAAGGTCAATTACAATTTTCTCCTTTGTTGTGTAGCGTAAAATTACGCCATTGTAAACACAGCTATCAGCTAGTCGTTTGTGGCCTTCTGCCTCAATTCTTTGCACTTTTTTACATCCAGGGGTTAATTAAGCGTGTTTTTCTGCTGTGGTTGACTCAGAAAACCGTCTTTTTCACCGGCCAAAAAATACAATTTTCCTGTGCATAATTCACAAGCGAGGGTAATTACATTTTTTCTCTTGCTCTGTGTAAGCATCAAAAATATGCCATTGTAACACGCTACAAAGCTAGTAGTTTGTGATGCTCTATTCTTTTGCGCCAATTTTCATCCAGGGGTTCAATTAAGCGTTGTTTTTCTGCTGTGTGACTCCAAGAAAAAGCTTTCACCGCCATAATAATTACAATTTTCCTGTAGCATAATTCACACACGCGAAGGTTATTACAATTTTTTTCTTTTGTGTAGCATCAAAAATACGCATTGTAACACGCTACAAAGCTAGTAGGTTGTGACGCCTCAATTCTCTTGCGCTAATTTACATCAGGGGTTAATTATAGCGATGTTTTTCCTGCTGTGGTGACAAAAATAAACCGTCTTTTACACCGCCTCAAAATACAAATTTCTACTGTAGCATAATTCCACCAAGCGAAGGTTTTTTCCCAAAAAATTTGTTTTTTTTAACCCCCCCAAATTTTTTCTCTTGTTGGTAGCGTAAAAAAATACGGCCATTGTAACACTATACAAGCTAGTGTTTGTTGGATGCTAATTCTTTGCAACATTTACATCCAGGGGTTAATTAAGCGTTTTCTGCTGTGTGACTCTAGAAAAACCGTCTTTTTCACCACAAAAAATACAATTTTCTGTAGCATAATTCACAACGAAGGTTAATTACAAAATTTTTTCTTGTTGTGTAGCGTAAAAAAATAGCCATAGTAACTAGCTACAAAGCTAGTAGTTTGTGGCTCCTCAATTCTTCTTGCGCAATTTTACATCCATGGGTTATTTAAGAGTGTTTTTCTGCTGTGGTTACTCCAAAGAACCGTCTTCTTTTTCACATGACCATAAAAAATACTATTTTCCTGTAGCTTAATTCGCACAAGCGAAGGTTAATTACACTTTTTTCTCTTGTTGTGTAGCATCAAAAATCACGCCATTTGTAAACGCTACAAAGTGTTAGTTTGATGACTGCATCAATTCTTTTGCGCAATTTACATCCACGGGGTTAATTAAGCGTTGTTTTCTGCTGTGGTGACTCCAAGAAACCGTCTTTTTCAACCGCCAAACGAAATAGAATTTCCTGTGCATAATCACAAATGCGAAGGTTAATTACAATTTTTTCTCTTGGTTGTGTAGCATCAAAAATACGCCATTGTAACACGCTTACCAAAGCTAGTAGGTTTGTGACTGCTCAATTTCTTTTGCGCAAATTTACATCCAGGGGTTAATTAAGCGGGGGGGGGAGGCGACGAGCGGGGGGGGGAGAGGGGCGGGAGTGACTTTGGCGGGGGCGGTGTACGCGGGGACGAGGAGCCGGTAAGGGGAGGAGCGGGCGCGGATGGGGGGAGTCGGGGGGTAGGGGTGCGTGGGGGTAGGGGAGGCGCTGTGCTGGCAGGGGGGTTGGGGTGTTTTTCTGCTGTGGTGACAATAAATAAGCCGTCTTTTCACCGCCACAAATACAATTTTCCTGTAGCTTATTTCACTAGCGGCAAGGTTCAATTACAATTTTTCTCTTGTTGTGTAGGCGTAAAAATATCGCACATTGTAACCGGCTACAAAGCTAGTAGTTTGTGGGCTGACTCAATTCTTTTGCACAATTTAAATCCAGGGATTAATCAAGCGTTGGTTTTTTGTGTGGTGACTCCAAGAAACCGTCTTTATCACCGCCAAAAAAAAAAATAAATTTTCACCTGTAGCATATTCACCAGCGAAAGTTAATTAATAATTTTTCTCATCTTGTTGTGTAGCGTAAAAAATACGCCATGTAAACCGCTACAAAGCTAAGTAGTTTGTGGCTGCTCAATTCTTTTGCACAATTTACAACCCAGGGTTAATTAAGCGTTGTTTTTCGGCTCGTGGTGACTACAGAAACCGTCTTTTTCACGCCAAAAAATACAATTTTTCCATTGTAGCATTATTCACAAGAGAAGGTTAATAAAATTTTTTCTTTTGTTGTGTCAGCCATCATAAAATACGCCATTGTAACACGCTTCAAGCTCTGTAGTATGTGACTGCTCAATTCTTGCGCAATTTACATCAGGGGTTAATAAGCGGTGTTCTTTATGCCTGTGGTGAACAAAAATAAACCGTTTCTTCTTTTTCACCGCCAAAAATTACATTTTTTCTGTAGCATTCAATTCACCAAGCGAAGATTCAAATTACAATTTTTTCCTTGTTGTCTGTAGCGTAATAATACCGCCATCTGTAACACGTTACAAAGCTGAGTAGTTTGTGGCTGCTCAATTTCTTTTGCGCAATTTACATCCAGGGGCTAATTAGGGTGTTTTTATGCTGTGGTGACAAAAATAAACGTCTTTTCACCGCAAAAATAAAATTTTCTTGTAGCATAATTCACAATGGAAGGTTAAATTTTAAACCCACAATTTTTTCTCTTGTTGTGCTGTGAGAGTGTAGCGGTTAAAAAAAAATATGCCATTTGTAAAACGCTACAAAGCTAGTAGTTTGTGGACTGCTCTATGCTTTTGCGCAAATTTAATCACGGGGTTAAATTAAGGTTGTTTTTGTGCAATGAGTTGTGGTGACTCCTAGAAAATCCGTTTTTTCACCGCACAAAAAATACAAATTTTCCTGTAGCATACTTCACAAGCGAAGGTTAATTACAATATTCCTCTTGTTGTGTAGAATCAAAAATACGCATTGTAAACGCTACAAATCTAATAGTTTGTGTTGATAAATTCTTTTGCTCAATTTTCATCCAGGGGTTAATTAAGCGCTGTTTTTCTGCTGTGGGACTCAAGAAAACGTATTTTTCAACGCCAAATAATTTACAATATCTTTCCTGTAGCATAATCACAAGCGGGAAGGTTAATTACAATTTTTTATCTTGTTGTGGAGCATCAAAAAAACGCCATTGTAACACGCTACAAGACTACCGTTGTTTGTGATCTGCTCAATTCTTTTGCGCAATTTACATCCAGGCGGTTAATAAGCGGTGGTTTTTCTACTGTGGTGTACAAATAAACCGTCTTTTTCACCGCCACAAAATACAATTTTCCGTAGCATAATTCACAAGCGAAGGTTAATTAACATTTTTTCTCTTGTGGTGTAGCGTAAAAAAATATACGCCATTGTTACCGCTACAAGCTAGTAGTTTGTGGTCTAGCTCAATTCTTTTGCGCAATTTAAATCCAGGGGCTAATTAAGCGTATGTTTTTCTGCTGTGGTGACAAAAATAAACCGTGTCTTTTTTACACCGCCAAAAAATAAATTTTCTGTTGCATATTTCACAGCGGAAGTTAATTACAATTTTGTCTCTTGTTGTGATAGGTAAAAAAAAACGCCATTTAACCGCTACAAAAAAAAAAAAAAACTTGTATTTGGGCTGCTAAAACTTTTTGCGCAATTTTTTCATCCCGGGGTTTTTTTAAGCATTTTTTTTTTGCTGTGGGGGGACCCAAAAAAAAACCGTTTTTTTTCACCGCCCAAAAAAAAAAAATTTTCCTTAGCATTAAATTTCCCAAACGAAGGTTTAAAATTTCAATTTTTTCTCTTGTTGTAGGGTAAAAAAAACCCAAAAACACGCTACCCAAAACTAGTAGTTTTTTGGCTGCTTAAAATTTTTTTGGGGCAATTTACATCCAGGGGTTTTAAAGCCGTTTTTTCTCTGTGGTGACAAAAAAAAACCCTCTTTTTTACCGCCAAAAAAAAAAAAAATTTTTTCCCGTAGCTAATTACAAGCGAAGGGTTTAAAACAATTTTTTTCTTGTTGTGTCGTAAAAAAAAACGCCATTAAAAACCACAAAGCAAATATTTGGGCTGCTAAATTTTTTTGCGCAATTTACAACCAGGGGGTTAATTATGCGTTGATTTTTCTGCTGTGGTGAATTCCAAGAAACGTCTTTTTCACGATAAAAATACAATTTTTCCGGTAGTATAATCACTAGCGAGTAGGTTAATTACAATTTTTTTCTCTTGTTGTGTTGAATATAAAATACGCCATTGTAACAGCTACCAAAGCTAGTAAGTTGGTTGTGGACTGCCTCATTTCTTTTGCGCAATTACATCACGGGGTTAATTAAGCGTTGTTTTTTTCTGCTGTGGGTGACTCCAAGAACCGTCTTTTTTCACCGCAAAATATACAATTTCCTGTAACAGATTCAAAAGCGAAGGTTTGATTACAATTTTTTCTCTGTTGTGTAGAGTTAACAAAAATACGCCATTGTACAGCTACAAAGCTTAATAGTTTGTGGCTGCTCAATTCTTTTGCGGCAATTTCATCCAGGGGTTAATTAAGCGTTGTTTTTTCTGCTGTGGTGCCAAAAATAAACCGTCTTTTCACCGCATAAATTACCAATTTTCCATTGTGGCATAATTCACTAGCGAAGGTTAATTACAATTTTTTCTCTTGTTGTGTAGCGTAAAAAATACGCCATTGTTAAGTCACGCAACAATGCAGTAGATGTGGCTGATAAATTATTTGCGCAATTGCATCCAGGGGTTTATTAAGCGTGTTCTTCTGCTGTGGTACTCCAGAAACCGTCTTTTTCACCGCCAAAAAATACAATTTTCCATGTAACATAATTCAAAAGCGTAAGGTTTGATTACAATTTTTCTCTTGTTGTGTTAGAGTAAAAATACGCCATTGTAACACGCTACAAAGCTCGTAGTTTTGTTCGGCTGATCAATTCTTTTGCGCAATTTTACATCCAGGGGTTAATTAAGCGTGTTTTTCTGCTGTGATTGCCAAAATTAAACCGTCTTTATCACCGCCAAAAATACAATTTTCTTGTAGCATTAATTCACAAGCGAAGGTTAATTACAATTTTTTCTCTGTTGTGATAGCGTAAAAAATACGCCATTGTATCACGCTCAAAGCTAGTAGTTTCTGGCTGCTCAATTCTTTTGCGCAATTTACATCGAGGGGTTAATTAAGCGTTATTTTTCTGCTGTGGTGACTCCAAGAAACCGTCTTTTTCACCTCCAAAAAATACAATTTTCCTGTAACGTAATTCAAAAGCGAAGGTTGATTACAATTTTTTCTCTTGTTGTGGTATGAAGTAAAAAATAACGCCATTGTAACACGCTACAAGCTAGTAGTTTGTGGCTGCTCAATTCTTTTGCGCAATTTACATCAAGGGGGGTTTAAATTTAAACGTTGTTTTTGCTGTGGTGGGCCCAAAAAATAAACCGTCTTTTTCACCCCCAAAAAAAAACAATTTTCCTGTGGCATAATTCACAAGCGAAGGTTATTTACAATTTTTTATCTTCTTGTGTAGCGTAGAAAAGACGCCATTGTAACACGCTACAAAGCTAGTAGATTGTGGCTGCTCAATTCTGTTGCGCAAATTACATCCAGGGGTTAATTAAGCGTTGTTTTTCTGCTGTGGAGAAGCCAAGTATCCGTCGTGTTCACCGCCAAAAATACATTTTTCCTGTAGCATAATTCACAAGCGAAGGGGTTTATTAAATTTTTTCTTTGTTTTGTAGAGTAAAAAAAAACGCCCCTTTTAACCGCTACAAAGCAGTATTTGTGGCTGCTCAATTCTTTTTCGCAATTTCATCCAGGGGTTTTTAAATTGTTTTTGCTGTGGTGAAACCAAGAAAAAACCCTTTTTTACCCAGAAAATAAAATTTTCCCGTAGCATAACACAAGCGAGGTTAATTTCAAATTTTTTATTTTTTGTGAGCGTAAAAATACGCCATTTTAACCGCTACAAAGCTGAGTTTTTGGCTGCCAATTTTTTTGCCAATTTACATCCAGGGGTTAATTAAGCGTTGTTTTTCTGCTGTGGTGAATCCAAGAAACCGTCTTTTTCACCGCCAGAAAATAAAATTTTCCTGTAGCATAATTCACAAGCGAAGGTTAATTTCAATTTTTTATCTTCTTGGGGAGCGTAAAAAATACGACATTATAACACGCTACAAAGCTAGTAGTTTGTGGCTGCTCAATTCTGTTGCGCAAATTACATCCAGGGGTTAATTAAACGTTGTTTTTCTGCTGTGGTGAATCCAAGAAACCGTCTTTTTCACCGCCAGAAAATAAAATTTTCCTGTAGCATAATTCACAAGCAAGGTTAATTACAATTTTTTTTTTTGTTTTTTAGCGAAAAAAATTTCGCCATTGTAACACGCTACAAAGTGGGAGTTTAGGGGTGCTCAATTTTTTGCGCAATTTTCATCCGGGGTTTTAAATTTTGCGTTGTTTTCCCGCTGTGGTGACTCCAAGAAAAGTCTTTTTCACCGCCAAAAAAAAACAATTTTCCTGTAGCATAATTTTACAAACGAAAAGGGTTTTTTACAAATTTTTTTTCTTGTTGTGAGCATAAAAAATACGGGCCTTGTAACACCCCTACAAAGTAAGGGAGTTTGTGGCTGCCCCAATTTTTTTTGCGCAATTTAATCAGGGGTTTAAATTAAACATTGTTTTTTTTTCTGTGGGGAATTTTAAAAAAAACCCCTTTTTTTTCCCGCCGAAAAAAAAATTTTTCCTTGTTGTAATTAAAAGCGAAGGTTAATTTCCAATTTTTTTCTTTTGTGGGCGTAAAAAAAAACGCCCTTGTAAAAACGTAAAAAGCTAGTAGTTTGTGGGGGTGCCCCAATTCTTTTGCGCAATTTAATCCCGGGGTTAATTAAGCGTTGTTTTTTGCTGTGGGGGAAACAAAAAAAACGTCTTTTTCACCCCAAAAATAAAATTTTTCCCGTGGGATAATTCACAAAACGAGGTTAATTTCAAT